>JANHGB010042470.1:36919-64425 GCA_026283785.1 Coracopsis vasa
CGTTCCCATCACTAAAGGCTCCTAGTCCGGTACCTGATTTAGTCACTCCGCTGAAGAAGACAGTCCCGGCTCTCCGTGGCAGCAATACAGAGTGCCCAGCCTGCAGCCCGCTGGGTCGGGCTGGGCAGAGAGGAGGCCAGGTTGGCCAGTGTCGCAGGGGTGGGTTGATGTTCCAATGCAGAAGCTCTTCTCTCCAGAAGCCAAGTTACAGCCCTCTGGGACTGACTCCAACGCTGGCTCTGCAGTGACTCAGGAGAGGAGACAGTGAGCTCACACAGCTGCAGAAGAGAACAGGCTTGAGCACAGCCCATACTAGAAACTCAGGGTTTAGCTCTGAGAATAAGCCGAGTCCTACGTGCAGTCAGTGTGGGGTTACAAGTGTGGGAACACAGGACAAGAGCCCTGTTGCAATTTGTGAGGTCCTGAGCTTGTTCCCTTTGTATCCCACAACCTCTTTTCCACTCCCCCTCACTCAGCTCTGAGCGCAGCCACACATCTTCTTTCTCCTCATGTCAACCACAGCTTGGTCAGCCTGGTCTAGACACACATGCAGGAACAGAGGGCAAGGTGAAGCCAGGGGCCAAGTGAAATCCAGGCTCACAGGAGCTCACCCCTAACTATAGCCTTGCTCTGAGTCTCTTTCTATCCGCAGACTAAAAGGAAAAAGATAGTCTTCATGTGGGAAATGGAGAGATGACGTGGGAGACAAGGAAGGCTGGGAGCTCCCACTGGCCTGGAGGTCTCCTTTTGAGCACAGAAGGCTCGAAAGATGAGTTTAAAAGCTTAAAGAGTTACTTCAGTTACAGCCTGGACTGTTGATAGAGCTAAAGAGTGCTAATTTGTACATCAGTGCTCTCATACACTCAATACCATCATGAGAGGATGTTTGAGTGACTCTTTTGGGGGGTCCCTGAATAGTCCTTTGGACGAACCAAGGACTTGTCTCTTTTACTTATGTGAAAGGGTTGGTTTATAGCTGAGAGCAATCCTTTCCTTTCTCTGAATAGGAAGGTTTTGGCTGGCTGAGAAGCAGGCAGGCTTGATGTTTGAGATGAAGTAAAAAGAAGGGTCCCCTGACAATGGAGCTGTGGGGTTCTCAGAGGAAAAGCAAAATATTCTTATAACATAGGAGTCATTCATATCAACTGGACTAGCAGCACTACTCACTGGTGTGATTCACTAAACATATTCAGCCAAGATAATCAGCAATGGCCTGCTTCAATACACTATTTACCCACCTGCTTTTTAGAAGAGCTTATTGGTGAAGAAATAGAGCCAGAGAGCAATGGAGCTGGTAGTACACATCCAGGCTGGTACATCTGCTTAGTGCTGATCATCTGTTGATTTCAGTAGGTCAGATCAGGAGCTACTGGGACTACTCCAAGTTTGTTATTTCAGATGAATTTCAACAATAACATCTTTTCATTTGTTTTATTTTGCCATAAAGTCGCTGGTTTCACCCTGCCAAAAGCCAATGGTAATGGCATATGCAGCACATACTCATTAAACATGTAGTGGTCTCATCCTGACCTGGGCACCAGAACCTGGGTACTTACGCATCTTGTATATGTGCCATTGCACTAATGGAGCGTTTTGGAACTATGCCATTTCTGAGCTGAATCCAGATTTTAAAGCCAATCTCTAAAAGGTATCTGCTCATTTAATTCATTTGTGGTAATAGCCTCAAATGAGAGGCATTCATTTCCTCTCAACCTAACTACATTATGAAATTCCATTGTGAATGAAGCACTTGTAAGGAAATCTTAATTATTTTTTAAAGCTTTACTTCCTTTCAGAGAGACAGATTTAGAAGATACATTTGCCTTTGTACAAATGAGCCCTTACTGTAGCTCTGAACAGACTTTCCCAAGTGTTGTTAGACCCAGAAATCACACAGCCTTTCTGGGAGGAAAACAAAACCAAAACTTCCACCCCGTTTTGTGTATCCCAGTGCTCTTTGGTACTTGAAAAGATTGATAGAAGACACTTTATTCACATAAATATTTTATTTTTCTACACAAATTAGGATTTTTCCCCTACAATAATAACAGATGTAGCTTGCCATGTTCAATAATGCCTAGCACCACCCAAGTGACAACAGAACTTGACAGCAACTGGGAACCATGATGGTGTTGCTGCTTCACAGTGCTAGGGCCAATGAATAGAGAAGTCCCTAAATCATTCCTGGGGAAAGAAGACACAAACGGAAAACTACTGTTGTTGTACAGGCACGAGTTTGGTGTGCAAATGCAATAGACACTTGGCTCTCAGTCTGCGTTCCATTACGGCTCTCCCCACCAGCACTTATCTCTATGTGTAAGTTTATTATTTACATTGCAATTCAAGACACAGATTTCAGGTACTCACATTTAGACTGGACAGGGAAGGAAAGGCAAGCTAGTTCCTGGCTTTAAACTCTTGAGCAAATCTTAGATGCAGCTATGCATATGCAAAGGAATTGCCTTTCTGAAAGTATGGAGAGGCCTTCCTCATCCATGCTCTGTGGTGTGCATTAGCTGCTCTCCCCAGAGACCAACAGTGAGAAGTGCTACATCTATCTAAGTACTGTTCCCAGTGGAAAAGTGTTTTTTCTTCATCTTATCCAGCTCCCTGTCATTTACCATTAGAACTAAAGACATTCACAGTGCATCACCACTCCCCTGCAAAGCCCATGGATGGGCTAGCAGGGGCTATGGCAGTTCAGGAGTGTGTCTGTTTTTGTCTTTCTCCCTGTTCATAGTCCCTGTTATTAAGCTCTTGCTGCCAGAGGGTTCGTTGCATCAGTTTGATAGATGTAAGTACACCCAGCGAAGGGAAAGGTGAGGGAGAGGGATCAGGAGACAGAGCATTTCCAGCTTGGATTTCAGTGGTACAAAGGTACAGGCATGTGTTGATAATCCAGAGGATTAAAAAGTGCTTGAAATATTTGTGGCAGCCTGGAAAAATTGATAGTAACTCATCACAGGCAAAAGCTTCTGGAACACAAAACCCCACTGCGGGGGACAAGGCAAAATTATGGCAGTCTGCAGCAGGGCTAATGAGCCTGTGATTAAAATTGAGGACTCTCTGCGTCATGTTGCATCCCTCCTATGAGCTTCCTCTGAAAACTGGCCCATCCAACTCATAGATCCTGAAAATAACTTAGACATAATTATTATTTATAAATAATAAATATGTATTAAAAAATAAGTAATTAGGCAGCTTAGACTCCTAAATATCATGTAAGAACTGTGGCCCTTAATCCCTCCTTGCCTCAGTTTCGTGTTTCCAAAACCGTGAAGTTTCTTTTCTCCCCTGCTGAATCTCTTTGTCATCTTCATATTGTACCACAGTGAAAGGCAGAGAGCTTTTGCTCTCTGAATACACAGTGCTTTGCCCAGGAGACTCCTGATCTTGCCAAGCACCTCAAACTGCTGCTCTGGACAGAAATCATTAGCAAAGAAACAGATTTCCAAGAGGGAACCTTGTTCCTTAAATCTCATCAGGAAAAGCGCACTGTAAAGAACAGCCTTGAACTGGTGGGATAGTAAGTCATCTTATACCTCAAACTGCAGTTGTTAGGTGTTCATGGTGCTAGTAAGTGATATGAACTGGTGAGATGATCTCTTCTCCAAGAAGTAACCTAAAAAGAAATAGCAATTTAAAACCACTGGATACCCTCATAATTTCTATGAATACAAAATGAAGACAGAAACCAGGTTGTGGAGCATTTGTGGCACGATACCTTTGCAAGGTCTGTTTTGGAAGGAGAGAATGAAACTGCATATGTTGAAAGCTATTCTAATAATATTTATCAGAAGGAAAAGCCCCACCAAGGCAGCTGCCAGGGCTGAATCAGAATGTGTCAACATCCTACTGCTCCAATCTACATCGGATCTAAAAGATTGGCAAGAAACTTGGATCAGAGCAATTACCTGTGTGGCGATTTGTCAAGGGTTGTCTCAAACACAGCACTCAGAGAGATTGAACTGTCAGAGCCTAATACAGGAATAATAACAGGACACTTCATTTCCATTGGACACCAGAGATGAATAGCAGGTGAGTCTGAATGGAAGCAAAATAAAACTGAATACGTATTTGGCTTTAGTTTTTGTTAAAGGACTGTAACATGAATAATGAATATCTTAAGGAGAGAAGACTGGGCCTTCAATTTCTTTCAATAATGTTAGTGTTGTATATACTGGTTTGAATAAAATACATTTCATAAAACACCTACACACAGCTCTGCAATGCATTATGGATGGCCCCTCTTGAGAAATCTTACATTGCTTTCAATTTTGACACAGTGATATAGTAATAATAGAAAATTCAGGCATAATATTCAGACTGCATCTATTTTCCCCCTTTATTATTTTGTGCCACACTGGGTGAACACAGTTGTGCTTTCCTTATGCCTCCTCAGGCAGCTTGCACGGCACTGTGATACTCACAGGAGGAGGTATCTGATGCAGTGGAAGGTTGTGTCCTGCACTGTATGGGCTGAGCACTGAAGCTGAAGCAGGGTTTTTCAGCAAAAGGCTCCCAAAATAGCTGAACTTTGGCACAGAAAATGCTGCCAAGGCTGGAGGAACTGCCACCAAACAGATGCATGGCATGCTTGATGAGAAGCCAAAGCATGCAGCCCAAGCAGTGTCCCTTGGGAGTGATGGAGAAAACTCAAGCGCTTGGACATCAACTGAAGGAGCTCACCACGTGTGTGGGTAGTAGAGTGTGTGGTACCTATGAGTAGCAGGTAAAAGCAGCAAGAAGGCAGCAGGGAGAAAGACATCAAAGAGCTAAACACAGAGTTTGAAGGAGTTTTCCCATGCTGTGCTGAAGGAACCAGCTACTGATGGTGCAGGAAGGTCTGGAAATAACATGGAACAAGAAAACTCCTGCTGCTGTGCCCATTGCACATCCTGCCAAAAGGCTGTGCAAGCAAACTGAAGTCAGGGTGAGGGTTTGGTGCTGGGTGCCGAGAGGCCAAGACAGCCGGTGAAGAGGCATCACTGGAGGTTAGGGGCCAATTGTTATCCAGTAAAAGGCCTAGAGGGCCTGGGCTGAGGGCAGAGTGTAAAAGGCAGCATTCCATGGCTAGCTGCCATCATGCATTTTGCACTGAGATTAACTCCCAAGTAAACAACTGCTCATTCACTCAGATCGGGGCTGCTTCATGATGGGGACCATGGGGAAGCTGCGATGGCTGGATACAGCCTTAAGCCAACTGGCATTCACCTGCCAGGTCTGCTTGGCCCATAGGCCCCACAGACCCTGCCCTTTTCCAGGTGATTTTACCTTCAGCCCTCTCCCCATGGACCCCACTTAATAAATCTTCTGGATTCTTCTCTCATCAGAGCATGCATTGGGGATCTCATCTGCTATGTGAGTGTGCTCTTGTATTAACAGCAGGGCAGATGCGTTTGGCTTCCTGCTGTGCATGCACAGCCTAATTTCTAGGCAACCCGATTATGAGGGAAACTGTGAAATGCTGCAGTAAACAATCAGACTTTTGAGCTAAAAAGGAATCTGTTATTGATGAACAAATGGTAAATCAGGCAGTGCTGTCTCTGGCTGGGTTCAAACAGAAAGAGGGCAGTGAGACACAAGGATGAGGTGCTATAAAGGTGGTAAAGACAGCACTAAATTCCATCCAGGGACACTGATCACCATGACCCACCAGCACTTGAAGTGGCCTTTTGCTGATGTTCCTAAGGCTGTGATGACTGCAGGGGCTGGTATTGGAAAAGCAGCAACACACACTCATTAATCAGTGCTGGGTTCTGAAATATTAGAGAGAAACCTCAGGTTTTGAGACATTATTTTTCACAGTCTCAAGAGGCCCTTGGTTAATCTCCAAGTGAACAGTGGATCATAAGTATTCCAAAGTTAAAAGGCTACATACAATGTCCAGCAGATAAAAACAGCCAACAAAAGAACTCTGCTTTGGAAATACTGTACAGGGAGTGAAAAACAACATCATCGTGGACCATAGGAATCACACCACAGAAATCAGGAGCAAGATGTACCCACAGACCCACATCTGAAGGCAAAGCGTGACATTCCCTAGAACAATTAGCAATCACAACATTGTGTTCCTTCCCGTTGCTGTCAGCCATGCCTGAGCCACCCACTAGGTAAAATTACAGGGTTCAGATCAGAAGTGTATATCAGCTGATTAGCTGAGAGCACCCCAAGAGCTGTGCTGCGCGGGAGGAGAGCGTGCGTGTCAATGGGCACAAAGCATAAAGCACATCAGCCCCTTGGGTCAGACCTGCACACACACACACACATCCTCTTACACACACAGAGTGTTGAAAGCACAATATTGCTGAAAGAATCAGGCAGGGAACAACAGTGGGGGAAAGCCTTGTAAAGTTGGGAAAATGAAGGTGCTTTGAAATGCAAGAATAAAGGAGGCTGGGAGCAAACAGGGCCCTCTTTGCCATGCGCGGAACAGCAAGCCCTTTATTCCTGAGACCCCAGGAAGTACTGGGAAGCTGTAGAAAAGTCCTGGTAAAGGGTGTTCTTTCAGGGTCCTTCCTGCAAATGTCACTTGCAAGTAGGATGTAGGACTCAGGAAACTGAGGAGCTGATGATTAAGAGTGAGTAAGGAAAATAGACTAAGACAAACATGAAATGACGAAAGGAAAGAGGAAGGACAGGACTAAGAAATCTGGGGAGTTACAAAGTACTTGTGATTAAACTAAGCCAGGGAGAGGATAGTGAAGAGCAGGGCTGAGGCACACAGCTGAACCAGGTGCTCATATCCAGGAGCAAGGAGCCTCAGCGCGAGGCAGAGCTGTGGGCTGCTCCACAGAGATGCTCGGTTATCACATGTCCTACACAGTTATCCAAGCAGAGAGTGAAAACCTGCCCAGGACCATCGGGGACAACTCAGCTCCCTCACTGTTAGAGCTCACCCTGGAAGAGGAGCTGACTGGTCTTGTGTTACCAATAGTATGTGGGAGAGACTCCCTCAAGCAGCATTGGATAATGCTTGAGCACATGCAATTATCACTTTATCAGTAGCAGGAGGGTGGGGAAGAGCCTTTGTTCAGCCTGTCACTTTTTGTTGCCCCTGCTCCAAGCCCTTTCCAGCACTACCACAGCTGAGCTGGGAGCAGAAGGCTTACCCTGGGTAGTGGGAGCAGAAGTATTGATGTAAGGCAGAATGGTTTAATAAAAGAAAATAGAGTCCATTAAGCCCTCCCCATATGTAAGACATAGCAGGGTTTATTCCAAGGCACTGGAACAGTATTATTTGTGAAAAATTATCTGTGGCAAAAAATATAACTTCCCAGTCAGCTTTCTTGCTGAATGTCTCTGCCTGTAGCCAGCTGCCTGCCAGCTTCTGCTAACATCACCACATCTAAAATTATAGTGGTGGGATAGCTTTTGCTGCCTGCATGCAGTCCGTAGGAACTGTCCAACTAGATCTTAGCAGTGGCTCATCCTGACTAATGTCCTGTCTTGATGGTCACTAAAGCAAGATGCTTTTGAAGGGGTGGCTCTGGTCTCTGCTTATTCCTTTCTACCATTCTCTTTCCCTCTTTTGTCTCCCTTATCTTTCGTTGTCTTACACCCCTATGATTTGCCATCCTCTTCTTTCTTCTGTTGTCTCAACCTCCACTGCTAAATCATTCTGTCTCTTCCATCTCAAAGTCCTATTGATATGAATATCAATAAGTGTATCCATTTCTGCACTGATACTGTAGGATGTTCCATAGGATTTGAGTGGGAAACACACTCCCTTTTTTAAACTCTGCATGTAGCACAGGATCCTGGTAACAGAAATGTGCAGGGACCAATTGGAAATGGGAAATGAGTTTCACTTCAGGTCTGCACAAAGACATTTAGAGCTAGTGCTGCTTGGCATAATTGTCTGAAGTCCCCATAGAAAGTCCAAGGACTGAGTAGGCCACAGAGGCTTTCAGAGCAATATGACACATTATGATGGCATAAGCCTTAGTTGCAGAGTGACAAATGTAATCCTCGAGATACCTTAGGTCTAACCCACACAAAGGCAATAATAGACCTGTGGCTGTGAGAGGGTTTTGGTTTTGTTTTCATTTTTAAACAACAGAGTCTAAATACACAGCCAGCCTTTCGATGCGTTGTTTTCCAGATACTAACTGAATCGTAATGAATAAATAAGTACAAAATAAAAGGCTCATCACCCACCCGGAAAAGTCCCTGCCATTTGTTAAACCTTTCAGAGGGAGCCAGGAAGAGGAGAAGTTCCCATCAGAAGGATAAACATATCACAGATAGGAATGTCAAATCAAAGTGAGCAGAAATTAATTAACTCATAGAGCATTAGGAGGCAGAGTGGTGTCAGCAGAGACGATGTTTACCTGTTGGTGCTTTCTCATCTAGCTCAGAAGGCGCTAGAGGCAGAGCAGGAATTAATGTGTGCCAAGTGCAATCCTCCCAGCTCACTTTCATGGGAGAAACCCGTTCCTCATTTCAGAAACCACTTTTCTTCCATCTGGAAGAAATTGTCTGTAAATGTCTTCTCCCTGGTGCCGCATGCTCCAAGAGCTGAGATTCCTCTCAAGCTGGGGACTTCCTAACTCAAAGGTGCCCCTGAAATTGCTGTTCAAATAAGTTGAGAGAGTTTTAGATCAGGCCCCCAGTGCCAGCTGGTTTATGGCTCCAGCTCAGCTTACAAATGATGCCCTGAAACTGAACTATCTGTAGCTGAGAGTTAATCCCCTTAAAATCAATAATTCCTAATCCTTGAAGCTGTTCTTTCGGTGATGGATGGCTGGCAAGCAAGACCCAGCTTTCTGAAATCATCCCTTTTTCTCCTCTCTCTGAAACAAGCTTTTTTCTACTATTATATCAGCTGATAAAACAACTGTAATCAACTCTTTTCTGCTCCATAAAATAGTTTCTGCTAATTACTAATTATTGGGAATAAGCTTCCTAACGTATCTGGAAGCATTATAGTGGCTGGGAGTTAACAGTAATCATTGCTTTCGGAACAGCTTCTATTCACTTGCAATGGGTTGCATACGCACACCGCAGAGTTTTTAACTGACATAAGCCAAAAAACTCTTTGAAAGGGAGGTTGATTTGTCAGCTATTAATACACACACACATTTTTACACGTTTGCATATGCAACTATTCATTGCAAATTGAAATTCAAGCCACTGCATCCACTCGATGCTTACTGGCCATTTGCATACAAACCCACTTGATTTGTGTAGACAATCACAGTAATTGCATGGGCAAAGAGTTGCTGCCTTGTGCTTTCCTCTTGCAAAAGTTGTTTCTGGGCATTAGAAAGTGGTACCCAGCAGAATACAAACACACTGGAAAGCTATGCCTGTGAGATGGCTCCAGTTTTTCTTCACTAGGACGTCACTGTTTCTGGGGAAAGGAATTAATGAGGATCAAACAGAAGTGACCAAACTGCAGAACTTTCTCATCTTCCTGGATAGGAAAATTCACTAGAATCTTGTATAAAACTGCTATCAGCTGCAGAGGGCAAAATAAGCCAAATGGATAATGGCATATCAGGAAGTCCTGTTAAAGCGGCAGGAATGCCTTTGTGCATCAGTCACACGATGCAAGTGCAGCACAAGCTTGTGCCTTCTGGCCAGTACAGGTGACAGCAGCAGTGATGGTGACAGCAGGACTGTAGGACTCCAAGCACTTGTATCCCACTTTTCTATCCCAGGTTGTCCTCAGGGATGGTGGAAACTGTGAAAGATCACATTGACCAGAACATTCACTCAAATTGAATTGGACTGAGATCAGACTTCACTGAGAGTTCAAAACCAAGACTTCTTTCATGCTCCTTCACCTCCCTTTCATTGATATTTCCTGAAGCAGCCAAGTATCTGGAAGTCCTAGAACTCACTTAGGATATCAAGCCTACTTCTGCACTCCCAAGAAATATCCCCTGGCTGGAATTGCCAAGTGACTACCCAGACCAAGAGAAAGCTTCTGTTAGCAGTGGAGACACACACAGTGTGTGCTTTGCCCACATCCGAATCAGGACTTGTTTATGGGGTGTAACAGTGGCTGGATGCTTTTCCAAACTTAATTCAGGGGTGAATATTTCTTCTATAGGAAGAAATTAAAAACCTAAATGTTCCTTGCCATATGTTTTAATCAGAAAAGTGCACACAGAAAGAAAATTAGGTTCTTGCTGCTTCTGGGTGCTGGCATAAATCTACAAGCACAGTCTTTGGCTTCACTACAAACTCTCAGGTAGTGCTGAAAACCAAGAGACTTACACAGTGTTTGAGTTGGGTTGCAAAGTGTTGGAGTCACACAACCACCAGTTGCCCATTCCCTTCTGCAATCTCAACTGTGACCACTGCAGTAATCACAGTCCTCATGATACAACCCATATGGGAACTTCTTCCTCCTTCACAGGAGGAAAAGTATTTTCTTCAGAGCCTTTGTTGCTCATGCAGAATAGACTGTTCCCAAATTGCCTGCACCTCCCTTGACTTCTGTAAACGATGCTTTGATGGTTCCTTAAGTTCATTTCCCTCTTAGCTATTCTCCACACTCATGTATTCATCCTTTCCTTCTCTGGCCAACCTTTCCTTCCAGTGTTCATATAAACCCCCATGAAAGCAAGCCCTTTACTTGCCATACCTGTGTTAAGTAGCAGATAACACTATTTCTCTTTATTTTTCATTATTTTGCAAATATGTCAAATAAAAAACCATCTTTAACAAGTCTCAACAAGAGCCTTAAAGTACTCTGAGCATTGGCTGGGAGTTTTTTCTCTCTTCATTGCATCTCTAAAAGGATGTGTGATACTAACCAAGGTCCAAGTAACCCACCTCAAAACTACTCTATGGACTTACAGCCCCATTAATTCTACTAAATAATTCCTCCAAAGGAGAAAAAGGAACATGTTCATTACAAATAGAACAGAGGAAAATCCACTGCTTTTGATTTTGTGGTAACTAACACAAACTATAGGTAAGCCTTATCTCTGGGAAGTGAGATGTGGAAGAGAGCTTCATCAGTGGGGAAGGGCATTTACTCCCATTCAACCATGTACTATATAGAAAAATAAACCTATAGCCCCTTTGTGGTGATTTGTCCTGAATAGCAATGGATGCAAAGAAGCAGCAGCACAAAGTTCAGTTTGACTCAAGCTCCCTCTTTATGAAAAGGCACTTTTTTTTCCTTTTAATAATTGATTTATCAAAATAGAAATTTTGTAGAAAAGTGGTTTGGTTTTCTTTCATTTTTTTAATTTGACAAACATTTTTGTTGTAGAAATAGAAAAAACTAAAAAACGCGCAGGTTTTATTTCAAAAATGCCCATTTTCTCTTGGACTTTTAAAAAGAAAACTGGCGCAGATTTTATGAAGTTTAAAAGAAGCTGAAATAATGAGGCAATAAAAAAGCACATTACAATTTTTAAGCTGGATGAAGTGCTCTCAGTTAATTCAAAGCATTTGCAATTCCGGGGTTGTTCTCTGATTTTCCACCCAAAAACTGGTTAGGTTCATTAACCTTTTCTCTCCCCAGCCTGCCAAAACAGATCACCAAAACCTCAAACCATATTCTACTTCAATTTGACCTGAAATAATATTTCTTCCGTACTATTTATTTAGCCTATGGACATTCTTTTATCCTGCCTCTAGACCAGCTCATGTCAAAACCTACAGCTTATGAAGACCTTTGAAAAGCAGAGATGAATTCTGCCTCCCTTGAAGAGTGAGCCCAGGATCACTCGGGGCTTGGATCCAATTTCCAATTTCCAGCTACCAGTTCCCATCCCGAGATTAAACCCTGTCTCAAGTCATTCACATGTTAAGTTTGACTCGGCCAAAACTTCATCTGGAAACTTAATGAAATCTGAAAACTCCCTACAGCTGCAAACACAAGGCAGCCATCGATCTGCGTTGTCTTTATTATTTCCTATTTGTTCCACTTTGAGAGAGCCCTTGTAACTCATGGACTTGAGTCCAAAAAGCAGAGATAGCCCCTGAGTTTGTTGCCGTGGGGCACTGTGAACTCAGGCTGTATTTAATTTCCTTGTGACTGTCAACTGAGAGAAGTGTCAGCAGACAAAAGCCTCGGTATGGGATGGATAAAAGATTGCTGTGCTCTGTGAAAACACCTCAGATAGATAAGCCAGGAAATGTGCTCCAAGCTGATTACTCTTCCCAGATACTACAGGTGACAGCTGAGGAGATCTCAGCTAGCAAATCCAATCCAACCAGCTATCTTTCCGTACTGCCTTTCATGCCAGTTGTCTTAGGCAAGTTTAAGTGATGAGGTAGAGCCTAAAGCCGGAAAAAATCTATTTGAGGTCCTTTTCTTTGAAACTTTATACAAGTTCAGCCTCACAAACAGGGTGGTTAATCAGAAGTCTTAGGAGCGCTGCTTCTGAGCTACTGAGTCTTGTACAGATGCAGAAGAATCACCAGTATTTATACTGATCCTGTGGCTCATGAATCACACCACAAGAATGCCCAGGAGTTAAGCAATTAAATAATCATTCTAATAATTAATACTGATCTTGTATAAAATGCTTTTTTTCACTAGTGCACATCAAAATATGTCATTACAGACCTGCTCAGCATGCTTTCATCTAAACTGTTTTCCACTGAGAAATCGTGTCTCAGTAAACCGAAGATGTCCCGTTACGTGTTGCCCCTTCTTTTGGTACTGCCATTGCACAGTGAAATGCCATACAAAAAATAAAGTGATTTCAAAACTTTTTTGGTTTTTTTTGGTTTTCATCTGAGTCAGAAACTGTGTTTAAAATGAAATTTCCAGAAATAGTGCCAGGGGGAGGGAACACAGGGAGGAATTCATAGTTTACAACACGCCTTCCAAATGGCTGAGTGTTGTTCCAAACTGCAACAAAACACTTCTTAAAGCATTTGCCATGAAATTATCAGTCAACCGTTTCAGATTGCCTTAGTAAAATAGGGGCAAAACAGGAAAAAATTCAATGCCATCCATGTCCTTGACCTCCAAAACACCTTAAGCCACCAGAGTTCACTGTTCACTCCAATTGATACCCTCACTGCATATTTGCCTCGGAAGGCACCTGGTACAAGGACTGTCCTTTGACAAGCTTCCCTTGCATCCTCCCAGTTATATTTTGCAAAAGTTAAAGAGATATTGGTGCATGTTAATAAAATCAAAGACTCTTAAAAGCCCTTTGTGCCCTGGGGTTCTACATTTATGATTTACAGAGATTTTGCCACACTCAATTTTGCCTTGCAGAAACCAGTCCTTTGCTAAACGCTGCTGCATGTGCAGTGCACAGATAGCTTTTATTTATTTCTTAAAAGACTGTTGCTAATCAGTTAGAGCAACCAGTTGCAAAATACTTTGAGCCAACTGGATTAAAGTGATTATGGGATTATTAAATGGATTAAGTTCTATCGATAACTGGTTATGAGCCAGAAGACTTAAAGTCCTAATCAGCTACAGAAAAAAAGACCATGCCAGCCACTTACATTTGTGGTTCACCTTGAACTTAGCAGTAACTTCTGCTTGTTTCAGTCATGTCTCTATAGCAACCAGGGTAATTGACATTAATTACCATATTTTGTCTGTGGTTATTTTGTGCTAATTTCATTTTTTAATTGCCTGGAATTATAATGTGAGACTATAGTGACAGGGTTTCACTCTGTTTTCCATAAGGTTTTGAGGACATCGAGATTCATTCCCCTTTTCCCCCAACATATACTCGTGAGGTCCCATCTGCATATATGGGGGGCTCAGGGTTTGTTCAACTGGGAGAGGAGAAGGCTCCAAAGGCTTCAGGGAATCTAAGAGCAGCCTTCCCCATACCTGTGAGGAGACCATCGAGAAGACAGGCCACGCTCTTCACAGCAGCAAATGGTGGGAGATGAGAGACAGAAAGGGTGTAAATTGAAACAGGAGTTCACACTGGATGTAAGGGAAAACGTTGTCCCCCATGAGTACAGTCAAACATTGAAGCCCAGAGAGGTTGGGCAGTCCCTGTCCTTGGAATTTTTCAAGACCCAACATGATCATGTCCTGGACTACCTGTGCTGGCCTCATAACTGACCTTGCTTTGGGCAGGAGCTTGGACTAGAGACCTCCTGTGGTCCATTCCCACCTTAATTACCTTATGACCTTACGTTCCTTATTATTTTCTTTCATTATAAACATAACTGCACCATGTTCCATAGGGTATTCCAAGATCCATACGCTGCCTGAAGGACTTCTGCTCTGGTTTTATTTATTCACTACCAGTGTTCCAGTGCTATTCCTATCAAAGCTCATGGCTCCATTGTATGTGTCCTCATATCTGAAATTCTGACTCCAAATATCCCAAAGGTATTTAATCTACTAACCCCTATTGAAAACAGCACTTAACCAGTTTAGGAAACATTATCTCAAGCCAAAAATATTTTCAGTTTCCAGGAATTGATTGCAAGGAGAAACATCACCTGGTTTTGCTAATTATGATCAATTAAAAATATGGAATAATAAGATAATGTTAGCATTTTGGGGGCCTAGACTTCATGAGATGATAGAGTTTCTCTGACACCAGTGGAAGCACATGGACCCAGTCTAATTTGGTCCTTGAGTGCGCCTCGTAAGTCTGGGCAGTAAGTACTTGATGTGCAGGTACGGTCTAGAGACAGTCCACCACTGTAAGGTGTCATTTCTCCTTTCTGAAATAGTTAATATCTGCCATAACGCTACTGCCTGCACAGCTGCTGTCAAGCTGGAGGAAAAGAATGATTGAATTTTACTGTAACCTTTTAAACATTGGATTTTTACATGAGCGTGAAGACTTAAAAGCTCCTCTAAGAGCAGCGAATTGGGACTGTGTTAAACTCATTGGAAAAAAACCAATCCTGTAATTCTCTGTGTCACTGAAAACCTTACCAGGGCATTACAATCAAATGCAGTTGCAGGTTCAAAATGTAGTCATAACTCCTTGTTTTTAAATATCAGATAATACTGTAATATTCTAATGTGCTGGAAAGAGACTTTCTACCTTGTGTACACATGCACCAGGCAAAAAGATGGTGTCTTAGTCTAGGAATAGTATGTGACAGAAATATGTAGAAAAACGTACTAATTCACCAGAAGCACTGGAAGGCCACTACATCTGCAAAACAAAATGAAACAAACTCCCTAATAATAAATCTTGGAAAACATCTGAAGGCATTCCTATTTATTTCTGATGCTTGACCTGTGCTGCTTATGCAGATGATGAGATTCTCTGCCATTTGAAAACCAAAAGTGT
Organism: Coracopsis vasa; assembly: GCA_026283785.1. Lineage (NCBI taxonomy): Eukaryota > Metazoa > Chordata > Aves > Psittaciformes > Psittacidae > Coracopsis > Coracopsis vasa. The sequence goes on from JANHGB010042470.1 coordinate 52,129, forward strand.
TTGTCCTACAAAGCTACATTCCAGGCTGTGGCATGGGTATGGCCATCTTCACTGCTAAGGAGTTGGAATTTTTGTCCTTTGGATGTGGCTGAAGCACCATGAAGCTCTGCAGTGTGACTGTGAGGTGAAAGGTCTGACCTCAGGAACAACTTCTTTCCTAAGGTTTCCCTTCCTTTATCTGGCCTTATGCTTTGCCTTCCTCATACTTGACATACATCCCCAAGCCTAAAAAGTCCATCTATTTTAGCTGTGAAAAAACCAGATTTATGCAACTGGAGCCTTGATGTACGTGATAGGAGACCTACAAGAAACATTGGGTAATAAACAGTGCTTACATGGAGGACAGATATTCTACCCTTTGCTTAGTGCTCCTGAAGAAATGTCTCTGAAAGGCTGAGTTGATACAGCCTCCTTCTCTTCTGGCAACAGATTATAAGCCTTTAGCCTTAGCAAGGAAGGCAGGTAGAGAAGGCAGGGTGGAAACTGCGCAGGGAAGGGATGAGCTTTGTAAGGGAAGCCAAGAAAGGAGCACTTATTAAAAAAGCAAGATTTAAGCCGTTATATTCAGTGTGTCCTCAGTGGGCTTTCAGGGTATTCAGATGAGGTGTATTTAGTTTTGCTACTCAGTTCAAATAGTTTTAAGAAGCAACTGTTTTCTGTGGGTGAGTTCATGCAGCCATTCATGGGAAAACTGCAACCCTGCAAGTGCAGATACTGAAAGACGGCAGTTTTGGAGTTCAGGCCTTCTATTGCTATAGTTTCAGAGAGAGCATTAGGTTTGCTTGTAAGTCTTCATGAGTATTTTCAGATCCTGAGCTGTATGGTTACCTGTGTAAATACCTGTGGGTTTTCTTGAATTGGTGTCTTTGAATCACAATAAACACGGCTTTGAAAGAGGGAGGGAGAGGAGGCCAGAGGAAACATGAGGTCCAGCTGAGCCTGTTTCCAAGCAGTGGCCTGGAGTAATTTCCTTACCTTCAGCCTTGCTTGCAACCTCCTCTGTGCTGTTTTATTGCTCTTCTTGGGGATGGCCTTCACGATGCTCCATGCGAGGAAGCCAACAAATCCTTACACTGCACTGCAGCATAGTCTCTTCAGAGGAACACCATCCCTGGCTGTGAAACTGGACAGCAGAAATGAGGGCAGCAGACCTGGCTGAGAGGTACCAGGAGGTATGAATGTGACATGGGATAATGCACTGCACAGAACTTCTGAACATCTTCCCTTAATGAACAAATATGAATATTAAGGAAAGAAAATACATTTCTTAATAACACTTCAGCACTGCAGTCAGATTCTGCAGCGGCTGAGTGATGGTTTATTAACTCAGACATTGCTGTGTAGAGAGCACTTGCAGTCTTTGGCCTTACACTTAATAACTCACTAAGCATGAATGGGTTCAGTAATTCATTCCCTGTCTTGTGTGGCTGCTCAAAAACCTCATTGGGTTGAAATTTATGGCTTGTTCTTGCAAGACTGGAAGCACCAGGTCTGTGACAGCCCCATGCTCCTGCTAACCCGAGCCAACTGCTGCAGGCAGCTGAGCACCAGCTTACCGTGACCAGCCCACCACGACCAGCACCTCCTGCTTAGCTGAGCTGAGTCGCATTTGTGTTAGGTTTTCATAAGAATTTGGGTTCAACTGTACCCAAACTTGCGCTTCTGTCATCTGAGACTTTCAGGCTTCCCTTTTCTTTCTGTGTCTGATATCATACAATTCACTGTTTGAATGATGGGGAGGTTAGAGAACAAGCAGGTTATGATGTTACAAAGACAAGAAAGGAAAACTTCAGCAGCTAAAGGAAATAGAGAATGAATATTAGAGGCAATTGTTAGAAGTTTGCTTTCTTTAGGGCGTTTTGATGGACTCCTGAACTCAGTGAGAGTAGCACTCCCAGAGCTGGGGGTTAGCAATGCTTCATCTCTATTTTGAAGTCATGTTCCCCAGCAAAGCGAGGCCAGGCTCAGGATTTCTGATGACTCCATGGCAAAATCATAAAGGGAGGGAAACAAAAAACTTAAACCCCCTCCCTCTGTGACTTAATGAACATGAAGTGTTGTACAACCCAATGAATATGTGGTGTTATACAACCCAACAGTGCAACTGAGGGCATGAAAGGAACAATAGACATTAGCTGGTCCATATCCCAGAGTGTATCTGAAGTCATCCCCTCAGTGGGTGGACAGCAGTGACACATGGAGCGGGATCAGCTCCACTCCTCAGCATTTTCAGCTGAAGTGCAATCTTTTCCTGGGGATTCACACTGCCCTTGGAAAGCTGGCTGAGACACAAGAAGACACATGAAGCAGTGAACAGTCAACAGGTTCTGTCTACAGATGCTGATGTATTCACATTCAATGTTGTCACTCAGCACTGGCAGGCCACAGCCCTGGTGATGAACACAATGGTGATGGTGGGCACATAAGCAGAGGGACTCTTGGGGGGACACTTGAGATCCTCCAGTATAAGCACCAGGCTGTTCACTGTTCCTGTGATTTGTTTTGTTCTGTCCTCTTTACTCTTTTCAAAGATGGGAATGCCAGCTGGGTGCCGGACTCTTCCTTCGTGCTCGGGGTCCTATTGCTATTTCCTTGCAGTAATCTCTAAAACTGGCATTTTCAAAGAGACTAAGGAAGCAAGAGACACAAACACCCATTCCCCTTGGGAAAACCCAGACTAGTCTATCTATGAACTTAAAGACATGGAGCCTTGCAAACCTGAGGGAGATGCGCTAGATGGCCAGAAACATGGAAGAGATGTGATACATTCAAGGTCATTCACAATGTCAGATACAGAGCTGGGAAACAGCGCTTGTATCATCAACCTCCCTGTTGGGATTTCAATCAGTGAAATATCCTTCCTCCCCCTCACACAGACTCCGATCCTTCACTCACCCAAGCTCGGTGCAAATCAGTAGCAATCCCAGCAAGTCCTCAGCATCACCTCATGAGCAAGAGTAGAGTCAAGGAGTGGCTCATGCTTAGATTCACCAGGGACATCTGCAGGAATCAGCTGCCTAAATGCCTTTGTGAATTGAGGCTTGAGTGTCTTTGTTCATTAACGGAGAAAAGGGGAAAAAAGTAGCTGTAAGTAGAGCAAAAGGAATGCCACAGTGTAGCTGCATGAACAGTCTCTCACGTTAAAAAGTATTGGCTTCAAGCTCACTGGTGCTTATTGACATGGAAGCTCTGTTCACTGGTGTGTGCAGCACTGTTCTGTGAGTATGAGAGCCAACATATTCAGTCCTGCAGATGTTTTGAGAGTGAACATTTCAAACTGGAAAGCCGGAATGGAAGCCAAGTGTTACAGTATTAGTCCCCATGTAAGAACACGTGCAGTAGGAGTGTCCACTGTAAGGGTCACCCTCCCCATGTCAGGGAACAGGGAACTCCATCCTCCACGTATCACCAATCCCCACCTTTTGAGGTTTAAATGTTACGGACTCACATACAACTCACATACAACATACAAGATGGTAATAATGTGCAAGAAAAAGTGCGTAAAGCTGAGCAGCCAGGACAAAAGTGACACCTTGTGAGCAGTTTATGGGTGGGAGGAAAGGCTACTTGGTTAGAAATAGCTCATGATGAGTTAATCATTTGGCCTGTTCAATGTTGAACAGTGTCAGTGTTCCAATGGGGCAAATGAGAGCACAAAGGACTGTCACACCAGCTCTAAGCCAAAGGCAGATGCTCAGGCAGTCACTCTCCCTGCTGTGGTTTAAACCAGTCTGGTTATTAAAGCAAAGCAGATTAGGAGAGCATCCTCCAGATTAGGACAGAGCATCTTCATCCTCTACACCTCGCTCCGAAACACCCGTGCCCGCTTACAGCGCAGCCAGATTCCAGTGACCTGGTTTGCAGCAACACGTGACAGAAGCAGGAATCAAATCCCGATTGGAATCGCAACCCGGAGCCTTGCTCACAAGAGCCCCTTTGTGTTTATCCCCAGCGCTCTCACAGCGGATCTCGTCTCTCCGGGCACGCTGTTTGCCTTTAGGTGATGAGCAGATTCCAGAGTGCTTGGGGATGGGAAGCTCTTCATGAATAAACAAATGGATCCAACAGGGATGTAATGAGTGCAATTAATGAACGCCTGCAGAGCGCCATGAGGGGCACGATGGAATGGGTGAGCAGAGCACGAGGTATTGCTGCAGACAAGGTATTATTGTTGGCATAGAGGAGAGCGTTAGCAAAGCTCTTTGCTTGCTATCTGCTTACCTTCCGTGCTGTTTCACAACTGCTGCTCCTCCTGAAGGGAAGAAGGGTGCTCAACCGGGTGATTTGCATGCCAGCAAACTGCTCTTTCATTAAGGGAGGTAATGACTGAGCTGCATGAGGGCACTAAGGGAGGGTGGTGCTGGGGCATGGAGCTCGCACGTCGTGTTGGGTGTGCAGTGTGTGCAAGAGGGGAGAGCTGCAAGCTCAGGTGCGTGGCAGGATAAATCACAGTATCCCAGAGTGGTCTGGGTTGGAAGGGACCTTAATGCTCATCCAGTTCCATCCAGGGCAGAAGACTCCCATGTTATAGTGGAAATAATGAGGATTCAGCTGATCCTGGCTGAATATCCATACACTCTATAAAGTGATGTTCAGCTGCATTGAGCATCTACGTTCTTCTTTACACTGCCAGAGAATCTGTCCTTGTGCAATGCACAGGAGCACAAGTCTCGCAAAGAGTAAAGATTTCCCAGGAATTACAACCATGCCTTTCACCAGGAATCCTTGGAGAGTGGATGAAAGCACCCTTAGGAAGCACACAGGCACATGTACACAAATACACACATAGAACCATAGAAGCAGCTAGGTTGGAAAGACCTTTAAGATCATCAAGTCCAACCTTTACCTTTGATATGCATCAACGCTGAAGGAGGGGACAATTGGGACCTTTGGAGGGTCTGAGAAGTGAAATGAATCTGTGTCTGCTGTACCTGGGAGGGAAGGAACCGAGACACCAGGTTGCTTTAGAGACACTTCACAGCTTGAGCAATGACATTTGTGTTTCTGGGAAGCTCTTAAACCTTTGAAAGAGGTGGAATGGGATCCAGCTACAGCAGCAGCTTTGAGTCCCCGATTCCAAAGCCATCCTCTTGATTACACTTACAAACAGCATTGTCCTGTACAGAATTAGGAGGGATCCCTGTAATCCCTTGGCCTTTGTAGTGAAGCAATGATGCCCCATGCAGCCATGCACCCATGGGCTGCAACAAGACCTTTATGCATGGTGAAGATTGAGAAGGGAACCGCAAATACCTAAGAGCTGCAGCATCGTTGTGGCCTCCATGACTCCAGGGATGGATTAGGATGCGGAACTGCTGCATCTGCCCAGCTGGGACAGCAAAGCAACCCTCCAAGACAACATCTGAACCAGCCTCATGGAGACGTGCATGGCCATAGGTATCTTTTACCCAGTCCTTGCCTAAATTTCTCCTCACAAGGCAGCTTCCCACATGGGTCTCCTGTCTCACAAACCCAAACAAGACAGCTTTTGGCAGGCTGGCCACAGGAGGGATAACAGAAGACAGCTCGATTGCCAATATCTAATCATAATTTGGGATCCAGAAAACTACTTATCTTGGGAATTGCTTAATAACGTGCTTAGTGTGTGAGGGATTATCACTGCCTATAATTACATACGGAGAGTTACACAGAGGGAGATAAGGATCCTGTGCAAACGGACAAGGAGGAAGGTAATTGAGATTGAAGCTTCTGCCCCGCCAGCTTCTCACCCAGATCCCTGAGAACTGTCTCAACATGCGTGCCTGGAGAGAGAAGGGCTTGGGAAGTGGGAAGGGAGGGGGGGGGACGTCACTCACTCCTGCCCTATCTGTCCCCGCTCCGGTGTTTCCATGAGTGAAATCCACAGGAAGCCCTGGAGTGCAACCGGGGAATCAGTGCAAAGGAACAATGAAGCCCTGGGGTGTAAATTACTTAGCGCTGTGGAAGAACAATTAAGCTCTGTGAGCTGCTTCATCCAGCCCCAGAGATTGAAGTTGGGAAGCACAGGCGAGGTGTGACACATCACATCGTGCCCGACCCAGAGGGGACCTCAGCTGCATCCAACACCCCCAAGTTAATACTGAGGCTCAAGGGACAAAAGCCTCTATTGCAACACAGAACATCCCGAGGACTGGCTTATTGCAACCTGTTGTTGAGCATGTTATTAACTGTTAAGGGGTGATGTGTGACACCCCATCTCCTGCCACCTTTGGGCAGAGCTGCCAGGGTGCAGGAGGGTTTGCTCACAGACCCCATTATGCCAAACACTAAGGAAACACAAACCCAAGCAAGCAAACCTCTCTTCAGAGAGCCAGCACGTACATGGCAGCCAGTGCAAGTAAATGAAAGGAGAAAGGCAGCTGTTGCTCATGATTATTTCCCAGTCCTTTGTGCCCAAGGAAAACAGAATGTGGGGAATTTGTCTGGAATTGCAGAGGGAGCAGCAGGAATCCAGGGAACGACCTGAAACTTAGTTCTCCAAGCCCTATTGAGTGTCAATCACAGCATCCAGCTCCAGCATCATAAATCAAGGAGGGCAGTGAACCCAAGAGAAAAGCTCTATTCACACATCAGATGCTCTTGGCCATCCTCCCTGCCATGAGCATCTCAAAAGCTGAAGGATTGTTCACCTTTTCCCCACCCAAGCATACTAAAAGGATAAGCAAATAAGAAAGTCAAGGGAAGAGGGAAGTGGTTCGAGTCCCCTTGGCAAGGCAAGCAGTAAGCAAGCACCAGGCTTTGTACTACCCAACATACCAACAACCAAAACAAAGGTGTAACAGAGGAGGGAGGAAATACGTGTTTGCCTCTTCTCTCTTGCATGGAGTCCTTTCACCTGTCAGCCAAATCCCATTTATCCCGTGGGGCTTTGACAGAAACCACACAAAGTCTGTTTGTTCCCATTTGCCTTCCAGGCAGAGGGACCAGAGGAGCAGCATTGAGGAATGAGGGTGAAAACAACTGTCCCAGCTCCACTGTTTAAAAGGGAGGAGAGGAAGAGCAACATGGAGCAGGGTAGAGGGGGCAAATCCCTGAGCTGAGTTTCAAAGCCAGGAATTAGGAGAAGAGCCCTGAGTCTGGGACCTGGGAATGGGATTTATGGGCAGTTTATTCCTCAATTCGGGAAGGCAGGGAGTTTCCATCCTGGCTCCGGGAACCAGCTCGACACCTGCCTGCCAGGAATGGCTCTAATCCTACCTCTGGGCAAGGAGCTGATGCTCAGCTCCACACCACTTCCCTATAACTGGGTACAGCGTAGCATCCCTCCTGACCCAAAAGGACCCGCATCACACTCAAACCCCAGTCCTGAGCCATTGAACCTGGCTATGACCAGCTTCAGGACAGGATTTCAGTTGCCAAACAAATCCCTGGCTATTTTTAATGCTGGGCTTTAAGCCCTATTAGATTGCAAAGGTCTGCAAGAAACCTGGAGTGACGATGGCTCCTTCCAACCATGCATTTAGGACATGATAAATCTGATCTGAACTTCAACTTCCTCCCACAGGGAGCCAAAAAGCACTTGTAAGGCAAATTCACAGTGGTGAAATAGATCTGTGACTAAATCAGTGCTTTTTAGGCAAGTCTTAATCCTTAATAAATTACAGATCATTTGTATGTAAAAGGGTTATCTGGATGCTTCCAATAACTGGATGGTCGAGAGAAGAGGAAGGAGGAGATGGGGAGAGCAGTTAGATGCGAATCTAAATAGGAGACCAGCTTAGCAACCCCTAGAAATGCTGGTTTTATCTGGGGAACTGCTGGCCCGATGGGATTGAAATGCTCTGTGGGAAGAGGGCAGATCTTTAAAGCATGGGAGAGTTTGGAGGTGGACGGAAGGAAACAAGGAACATACTTAGGGATGGAGGTTTGCTCCTTGTGTGGGGAAGCAAAAAGAGCATAATGCACAAGTTGAGCATTTTGAAGTGTTCAGATTGATCCTTGGAGGCTTTTCCTATTCCAATGGCTCTAAAAAAGTTACAGCTTGTGGCTTGACCAGCAAAGCATTGCTTTATCAGCAAGGATTTCTGCTTGGAAAAGCAATCTTTTGGTGAAAACCAGAAGTGCTGTTACTATTGAGCATATTTTTATAGAAAAGGATATTTTATCTCTTTCTCTTTTAGATAAATTGCTCAATAGTTCTCACATGCAGCATATTCCAGTTATCCCAGACTCTCAGCCTTCCTGTACCAAGTGGGATGTCCAGAGTGTAAACGACCATGGGCCCCAGCAAAGGTTTTCCACTCATTAATCCACCCCAAAGTCCCTCTGCACAGAGGGGATTTACTGTAACCTGGACAGGACACCACAAAGGAGTTTACAGGATTTAGGATGTGCCACTCAACGCTGGACTCAGCATCCAGGCTGGTCCCGTGAGGGCTTTGCCTGGCTCCCTGCATCCGAAACCTTGGATATTGCCAACACCTCGTATCAGCTGGGTTGGTCACCGCATCTTTCTGCAGCTGCTCAAAGCCATTGACATTGACTGAGATTGGTAGGGAAATAAACACAGGATTTGCCAAAACACCCTGTTTGAACACAGCATCACGCTCCTTAACACCGCTTTAAAATCCAGCCCTTTCCTTATGTCTTATAAATCACTGCTCCTCTCTCACAGCCTGCTCCTGGGTACAAACAAAACCAGGGCAGACCCTCAATAAGCACAGGCACCAAAGGGCAGAACCAGCAGCTCCCCTCAGGGCTTATCCTTCATGACCCCTTGGTTCATTTTAGCAGGTGATGGATCTGGGGACAGAGAACTCTGCTTGCTGGTTGATTAATCCGGCGTTACAAGAGCAATGAGAGTCTAATGACCACTCGTAATCCCCCTGCAATAACATTGCATACTGCATTACAAAGCAGGCCACCTGTTGGGGTGCAAGTGAGGCATTTAGGATCACAGTGGCTACTGGTGATTAGTGCCATATCCACTGCTGGTATTTTATTAGCCATAATTTGATATGGTATCTGCCTCATACACTCAATCCACGCCTGAACTATTGGTTTACAGCATTAATTAAAAGCATCGACACCGAATGCTTAGTTCACATGCTCCAGTGTGATTTACAGGTTGCTTTTAATTACCTGACAGCTGTGATTTATCCCATCTACCTGGTGGGTGCCATTTAAATCAGTTCATGTTTGGTGGCTTTAGTGGGGAAGGAGGAAGAGTTTCTCATGAACAATCAAACTCCAGACCCACACCCCAAGAGGCAGAAAAAGTCAGCTATTTCAGGCATCTAAACTGCAAACAAGATAATGTGACCTGGGCAGAGCCACACAACAGCTGCTTGAAGAGAGATGCTTTATTAAGGATCCTGGTGACTTTCAGTGCAAGATGGAACTAATGAGTTGAGCAGGCCCTCAATAAACCAGACACTCAGTTATGTTTAGCTTTCATTACACAGTAGCCCTCTCGGCCCATTCATTTTCTGCAAGTCAAACACGTGCTTGAGTGTTTTGCTGAATTAGGGTCCATATAAATACACATCTCCTGCTTGTAAGCAGCTAGGAAGCTGCACTGATTCCCGTTTCACGGACTTGGTGGGTCATGGGGACTTGCAACTGGTGTAAAAGTACCCAGAAGAATAACAAGAGCAAATAAGAGGAGGGAAGGAAAGAGATGGAGCCTCAGCTTAGGAGGGGCACTGCAACAGGCCCCTCCTCTTGCTGCTCCTACTTACTTTAGCAGGGTAATAGGCACATTTGTGTTGAGGGGCAGCAGAAAGGTTTCCTGCTCCAGGGAGGAAAGGCCATAGCAGAGGGACCTCAAGGATGGAGAATTTCAGCATCACATCCTTCTTCTACACCATAGCATCCTCCTTGTCCCCCTCTTTGCCCTTTCTCCCCATGTCCCCACTGCAGGCTGCATGCTCTCTCAGTCACTTTGTGTCCCCATCACTGCTGCCAGCTCCTCTTACCATGCCCAGCCCAGCCCTCCTCTCCCACCATGGCAATTTGCAGTGCAGAGCTCTCTTCCCCACCTCAAACCCCAACCGCTCTTTCCAGTCCATCCTTCTCCATCTCACACCTGATTTGCAATCTGGTCCTTATTCATACCCACCTCTTTCCTTCCCTGGAAGCCTCAGGAGCATCTTGGAGCAAAGGGGTCACAGCCAGCTCCATAACTCTCTCTTTTCCACCTCCAGCTGCAGGAATACCCTGGATCCTTCTCTTTTTCAGATATGTTGTGCCCTAAATCCAGCCAGGACATAAGTATTGGGCTCCCCTTACCATTGCAGATACAGCTCCTCTCCTTGTCACTGCTCCAGCTCTCATCTCCAAAGGACCCCCTTGTTCTGTACCGCTCTGTTCTCTCCTCCAGCACAAACCACACAAAACATCTCACATTTCCTCTCATTTTCCTTTCTTCAGACCCAAATCTCACCCAGTTTTCCCTACACCAGTGACCTTCCCAGCAATTCCTCCCTTTCCCTCCACCTTAAGCTGCTTTCAAGCTCCCATTTACCACCTCTCCTTGATTTTCCCCCATTATTTCCCCCATCAACCCAACCAGGCCCTTCCCAGCTCCCACCCATCCCCAGCTGCTTCTCATCAAAGATGCTCCTGGCAATTGCAGCCCCATCCCCACTTCTCCCCTCTTCTGTCCAGTTTGTCTTCTGCCATTTTCCCACCTTCTCTTTGCATGGAGTATTCAATCCCATTAAATCAACGTTTCCCCAGACAAAGAGGGCCAGTATTCAGGTGGAAAACGTCTTTAAGAAGTAAACATCTTCTACTCGTGAGATGAATTCGCGTTACGGAATCGTTTCCCAGCTGCTCTGTTTATGTAACCTTGAAGCTATTTTGTACAATCCTTTAGTTTTGACAGCTTAAGATTTGTTATGAACTAATATTTAGAAGTCAAAATAGCTCAGAAGTACAGGAGATTGTTAAGGATCACCCAGACAATCTGGGCAGGGAAAGGCTTTTCCTGGGTTACCTTGTCTTCAACTCAGGAGATGTTTAAGTAAACCCACTCCCTTTCCAAGTTGATGGCCTTTAGGAAGCTGAAAACATACACATGGATACACACTTATTGTCTTTCTACCTGGCATTTCTATGTGAATAAAGGGCTTTCAGCCAAAAGCAACCAGATAAAAATCTCTCAGGAACTTTTACAATGTCACATACTTGTGCAAATCGCCAGCGTGTTTATAGCAACAGGCACCACAACAGACCTCTGCGCTTCCATTTAGGCCAAGCAGATCAAGCAGCCTCCTCCGTCTGTTTATGTGCTCCTATTTGCATGTGGCATCGTGCGAGAGAGCGCACGGTAAAGCACGTAGGTGCTGGAGAAGGGTGGGGAAATCACTGCTCTTCACTGACCCTCCTGCCCTCACATCCGAAAAGGGAAATCACTGCTCCTCACTGACCCTCCTGCCCTCACATCCACATTGACCAAGGGCGCATCCATAGGAACCCACAAGGCTGTGCTGGGGAATGGAGCCCATTGGGCTGAACAAGGCAAATCCAACATGATGATTTAGGGTCCTTTTGGAGCAAGACCCTGAGATGCTTCCCCAGTTCTTGCCTATCTATAGGAAGGAGATTAACCAATACTTAATCACCTTGCTGAAGGTGAACTGTCAAAGACCTGGAAATCCTGATCCAGAGCGAGAAGGAAATATTATTATGCATGACAATGTGTAACCATCTTGGGGAGAAGTTGCCTAATGCTGGATATGGAGAAATTAGCTTCCAAGTTGCATTGAGGTGAAGGGGAAAAAGACACTCTCATTCTGGAATGCAAATGTTCCTACCAAAACCATTGCTCCAGAATAGTTAACCTGATAAATAGCCAAAAGCAGCAGACTTCTGTGTAGTGGAAGAATGGAGTTTTACAGTTTCAAGGGATTATTCCTAGGCATGTTGTTGGCTGTTTTGCCTAAAATGATGGGCTTCCATCTACCTGGGCCAGATAGAAATGTGAATCATACCTGTTGAGGATAAGCTGGAAGTGACTGAGTTCTCATCCGCAGGAAAATGGGCTGGAAAGATAAGGCCAAGACATCTCTAACCATAAAAACCTTCCAACAAAAAGTAGGATTTTAACCCAATATATTGATTTTTTGCAAGGAATAAATTCCCTGCTTTAATGTTTCCATTGCTCAATTGTTTTTCAAGAAGATGAGTATAATCCATGTTCTCCTCAAGGGACAAGTCCTTTCCCCTTGGAAAAGGGAAGGTGCAACCTTCCCCTGCTGATGGCTATCAACAGGTAAAACGAGTCCCAGGGCAGTGCAGGGTGATAGAGAGATCAGTGTGGTGCTTTAAAACAGGACAGGGAAGTGTCTGGGC
>JANHGB010042470.1:64525-75265 GCA_026283785.1 Coracopsis vasa
TCTGGCAGGTTAAAGCCATTCCCCTTGTTCTGTCCCTACAGGCCCTTGTCCAAAGCCCCTCTCCAGGTTTCTTGTAGGTCCCCTTCAGGTGCTGGCTGTGTTTCTGCACATACAGCAGTATTAATAAGCTGAAGTTTTCTGGCAATTATGGTGAGATGAGTAAAAAGAAATTAGGTTCCCAAGGAGGCTCATCAGGCAGGAGCTTTGCTAAGTGCAATAGACATGGGAGAAGCACGATTTACCATGGACACAGAAGCCACTAGTTTATTGTTATTTGGGCATAAGGCAACAAAACTGCAAGAGGGGCTGAAACTGAGAATTCAAATTATTTTTAGCAGATACTTGTAATGTCTCAGATGATTTGACACTGGCAATCCTGATAAATCATTTGTGAAGTTACTCTGATCTTTGCAGCATAACCTGATGGGGATTCAACCAATACAACAAAGATCCTCAAATATATGCCATAGCTTTATATATAAATCAGACAGCTTCAGTCACAAGCCAGTGTGTTTCAGGAAGAGCTCTTTGGAGCTATTCCCAGGACAGCATCCACCCTTAGAGCTGGTTACTTCATTCTGTCAGTCAAACCTGTGTGGATGCAAAAAGGGCTACACAAAGCTCTTTGGGCAGAGCTGGGATGGGGAATAGCTCTGAAAAGCCAGTTAAACTTTCAAAATCACAGCCCTTCTTTGGATATGAAACAGAAATAGCACTACACAATGGTGAAAGATGTATAGGAATAATTTCTCTAAATTTAGCTTAATTACTTAATCTTTGAGACTAATAATAAGTAATGCTAATTTCGCTTCCTGTTATCTTCTGAATGGAACCTGTGAATTTCTGAGGGAATTTGAATCTGGCTGGTGAGGTCTAAATTTAGCTCAAGAAACAAGTGTCAGCCCCTGTCTAATCTCATTCTAATCTGACAGCTAACCCTGACATTGGTGCAAAAGATAGCACCTTCTGCTGTATTCCCTTCTGTTCAAGCATGTGGGATTGTTTGGGCACTCAAGGCTCTCCACATACAAACATAGTTGGTGGATGCAATAGATCATTTATAAATGTTCACCAGAATGGGTCTGGTTCACAAAACTTGTCACCAGGAAAACCTCTGCAGCATCTTAACCCAGAGCTTGAGAAATCAAAATAATGCCTCCAGAAGCCAGATTTCATTAGCTGGAATTTCTGTGCTTTTGCCATCATGAACAAGTGACTTCGTAGACATAGAAGGTGTCAGAGGTGGACACATAAATAGCATCTGGGCACTTTAACTGCCTTCTGGATGCAGAGGGGGATGAGAGCCTGTTCTTGCTGCCTGCCACCAAGCCCATGTACCTCTGTGGAAGCACCAGTGGTTTTTCCCATTGCCCATGGCCAGTGGCTGGGGTCTCAGCACAGGTTGTGCCTGCCCAGCTGTGCACAGACAGCATAACAAACCATCAGCCTGCATGGGGAGCTTGCAGAGACCAGGCTGCAGGCAATAAAGGCTCCACTGTTTCTTTTAGACTTGTATCCAGTCCCCTACAGAGTAAGAGGCTGATGAGGGTGACAAACGTGGATGCCTCAGCCTTCCCTGAGAGTTTGCATCAGAACATAAGGCAGCCAGCCTTGCTCATAGACAAAAAGGTTAACTCACCCCCCAAAATGATCAGAAATAGAGTATAAATACATACCTGCAAGTAGAGTGGGTTTTTTTCCCCCCTCTTGCCTACACAAGTACATTATAGTTAATTAAACCTCCGCTCACATAAACAGAACAAGAAAGGATGTAAAAGTAATGAGCTGACAACACGGTCTGTATTATGCTGGGCTTCTAAGAGAATTTAATTTGGAGAAGAATAATGCTCAGGCTGAGCGACAGTCCATTAAACTGAGCCAACTGTCTGGAAAGAGATAAAGCCACAAAAAAAGTGATCTGCCTCCTGTGAAGTAAATGGTGCTGCACCTTCCTCTTCTTGGGGGTGCAGGGCTACACATGCAAATGCAAGTGGCCAGTGGCCCATAAGCCTCTGATATGGGGACAAAGATACCCGGTACCTTCCTCCCAAAGGGAGGTGAGAACCATGACAGTGATGGTGAAAGAGCTTGCAAATGTGACAGGGGGAAACACACTCTTGGTAGTACTTCCTCTGGCAAAGCCCTGCAAGAGGATCAGAACATCCTTCTGTGTGAAACACCAGGTGTCTGAGTAGTTTCTGGTCCAAATTCATGCGACGTCTGCAAAGGAGAGAGATGCTGCTGTCTGCTGCGTTTAGCTGTGACAAACATTTCCTTCTCATGTTTTTTTAATCATAAAGGTGGATAATCAACAAATCAGCCCCTTTCAGTTCTTAAAAGGGGCCTATAGGAAAGATGAGGAAAGAAATTAGCAGGCCCTGTTGCCATAGGATGAGGGGTGATGGTTTTAAACTAAAAGAGGCAGATTCAGGCTGGATGTGAGGAAGAGATTTTGTATCATGAGAGTGGTAAAACACTGGCACAGATTGCCCAGAGAGGTGGTGGATGCCCCATCCCTGCAGACCTTCCAGGCCAGGCTGGATGTGGTTCTGAGCAACCTGATCTAGTTGAAGATGTCCCCGCTCATTGCAGGGATCTGGGCTGGATGAGCTTTGAAGGTCCTTTCCAACCCAAGTTATTCTATGATTCTGAATCAGCAGAGTACACAGGAGGTAAATTGAGGTGGTCCCTCTTGTACTTACAAACTGATGCAGCAGCGCCCAAACCCAGGTCTCAGCCAGTCACCCACAGAGCAGAGGATGCCCACAGCTGGGGGAGGATGTCTCACCACCTTGCTGGGTTGCCGGAGCACAGGGGCAGGAGACAACCGTCCCTTCAGCCACCTGCTGTGCCACCAACTTCCCACAGGAATTCTGGGGACTCACCATTTCACACAGGTTAACACAGAGTCATCACATGCTGGGTGCACACGTTCTTCTCCTGGTTGCTCCTGGTGTCTCACTCTTCCCATATCCCTTATAAACTGTTGCTTCTGTTTGACAAGAAGTGTATAGAGGAACTCAGTTAAACAACACGGCAGGACACGCATGATGGTTTTACCATGTAAGCAAGCCAAGGTGCTTGGGGGACTCATTTCCTATTGTGTTATCCTTGAGGCAACTGATTTTTATTCAGGATGATCAACATTTTATTTATTTTATTTTATATATTTTTTTTTATTTTATATATTTTATATTGTATTTTATTAAAAAGGGTTCTGGGGTTGAAGTGATTTGCATCACCGATGGATTTCCTCCATAAAACCAAAACCAAAGGGGTTTGTTGCTTGATCTCTTCCCCTTAGTAAAGGGAAAAAATCCCTTCAAATGCTTCCTTTCATTTGGGCACTTTTTTAAAAGAGGTTGCAAACAGTCAGCTGCAGAGTAGCTGTATGACATGAGTTTGTTAGGTCACATCCATGATGATGGTCACACAACTAGTACTTGTAGACTTTCTGGAAGCTGAGCTGGGACAAGGCTGATCAGCTCATTGACGTGACCTCGCAGATCTACTCTATTTAGATGGTGGTACAGGAAGAAGCTAGCTTCATTCCCCAGCCTTGGAAGCACTCACTCATAGTCAGGTCTCTTTTACCCATATCTTTTATCCCCTCCTCAGCCATCTTCCCATTCATCTCAGAAGAGCATTTCCATTAATACTTCCCTGTGTTCTGTCTCTGTTCAGGGTGTATGGTAAGGACTTGAATCCTTCCAACATCCCTTTTTACAGTCCGACCTTAAAATAAGCTCAGGGTTTCTTTACAGCTGGATCTGCTGAATGAACAAAGTCATGGTGATGACATGGTGTTTGAATACAGCTTCAGCCATTTAGTCACTGGAGAGAGCTCACACTGCTGTGCACCAGTACCAAAGTTATCCTGAAAACAAGCAAATTCTTGTCTCTTTGGTTATTTTAACAAAATCAGTGCTGAGAGAGACCCTTCAAAACCAATGCGTCCCATGCTGCTGGTGCTAACTGGAAACCAGTTGGAGTTTCTTACCAATCAACACTGATTTACAGTTGGCCTCTGAAGTGTGATCTGAATTCTTCTGTGCATTTTGCTTCCACACAGTGTCTCTGGGCTGCCACAATAGTTTCCTAGACACTGGCACACTCGGTACAGCGCTGGAGCTATTGGACATCCTTTTAGATCCTTAGCTCGCCAGCTATTGTCTTGTTGTTATTAGCGGGGGATTAGAAGTTTAAGGCCTCAGAGCTTAATGGCCTCAGTGGGTGGAGAGCATGGCACTCGCTGTGAAATGACAAAAATCAATAGCTAATCCAGTGCAGTCAGTCAACCTTTTCAAAGCCTCATCCGTATCGATTTCCAAGCACTGCTCTTCCTGTCCCCTGACGTAACCAGTCTGTTTGCTCAGTAGATGAACCCGCTTTCTTCCACTCTTCCCCCACTTTTGGGGCTTTTTTACACTTAGAAATGGATTACTTAGATCCCCCCAGCTTGTCATCTCTCCAGCTGCTGTCAGGGGAATGATTAAAGGGGAGGCAGCCTGGGCAACCACCTCCTACAAATCAAGGAAGAGCTGACCTGCGATGTGATGGATGCTTCAGGGAAGGAGCCCGCAGGCTCTGACATGGGGGGAATGGAGGACATCTGCTCAGGTTAGATAGTTACAATCCAGTAGTGAGCACAGAAAAAAATACCAAAAATCACTTCTTTCTCCTTTCCCATTACTTTGAAGACACGTGAGAGTCACCACGTGGATAGAAAAGTCCCTATGGCACCATGTGAATTTAGGGATTAGAATGCAAGTACCTATGAACAGTTTTCCTCTTCTAGAAAGGCTTTTTCCTTCACCCACTGTGCTCTGCTATTTGCAAGATGAATTTTAGGGGCATCTAGACACCTTCTTAAAACCTCACAAATATACGGACTTCTGTTTCTAGATGTAGCCCAGTGTTAGAGGTGATGATCTGGGTCACCCCTGGGCAGAATGCTGAGTTCATGTGCAACGTTCCCCCTGCTAAGCATCCACACCTCAACATTGCCCATCCCCAAAATACAAAGCTACTGAGAAAGCAGAAAGGCAGATGGGTACCATTAGTCACAAGCTCGGAGGATGACTCAGTCTTTCCAGCCTGACTGATGGCTGTCCACTGCCATTAAATAAGAGCCAGTTCATAGGAAACTCGAGTGCGTTTGAAACAACTTTAATCAATGGATGTGCTTGGTGATGCTTTGAACCACCTCTAAGAACTGAATTGACCCAAAGAGTAATAAACACATTTCGCATTGGGAAATTAAAACCCCAAACAACTGTGCCTGTTCTGCAGAGCTGGGCTCTATTGGGTCTATCTGCAGTGTGAGAGTGCTCCAAAACCACTGAATAATACTGCAAAAAACATAGGAAAAGCTTTCTCTGCCCATGGCACTGACAGCTCTGTCCATTGCCCGAACAGAGGGGACAGTGCAAGCAGACAGGGATGAAGCAGCCAACGGGGGCTGCAGCTCAGAGCAAGGTCCATGTGCTAGTCCTGCTGGGAAGCAATCCCTTGCCCCAGGCTCATAAACCAAGCATAGGAGGGGGACAAGAAAAAGCAAGTGAAATAGCTGGGACTTCACAGCAGCTTCAGCAGTGCCCACATCCCCAGCCCTGCACTCAGACCCAGGCAGCACTGGTGGTTGGGCTTGATGGGTATTGTCCTCTCAAAGACTTGTTCCTCCACCACTCCAAGCTGAGCTGGCACTGTTAGCATAGGGAGATAAGAAGCATAATTTACTGTAATGTTTCCCCCCAGGGCTGTTTCACTGTGCCTCAAACACAGCAGATGAATTCTGTCTGTCAAACCCAGTTACATCTGATTCCATCTCCTGTAGCTGGGATCAGAGGGCAGACATTTATCAGGCAAGCAACTGAATTACCAAATTGCATTCCTAAAACAACTGAACAAAAAAGCCCCTCTGTGACGCTGTTCTGGGCTCAGGATATGATCCAAACAGCCACTATTTTTCCTTGCAAATTATATTGAAGCATCTGCTATTGTTAGACCCACCAGAATGACTCCAGTAAAACGGGAGGTATTGAAGAGCAAGCATCATCTCAGCAGAGGCTCACTTCTTAACAACACTCTTAATGCTCTTTCTTCTGTTAGATATTGTGCCACCCACAAAAATACGTCATTCCTTGAGTCTACAAGTTTCAAGAGCAAAGCCACTTCTGTGCCTATTGCTCCATTTTGCCTCAGGCTAACAGGAAAGAATACATCTGGGCTCCCTCAAGGTGGTGCTTTGTGACAGCTACAGATGGGACAACAGCAGCAGCAGAGGCTATCCTTGGTCCCCTTCCTCCCCAGTTAGTGTTAACAGCCTTGTCTGAAGTCATCTGGTACAAAAAGCAGAGGAGAAGGTCAGCTTTACAGAGCCGTACAGCAAGGTCTGCTGGCCAATATGCATTTATCTTAATGAGAATTCAGTGAGCAAGTCCCCTAGCATCTTCAGCTGCACGTGAAAGAGAAGGAATCAGTCTGAAGCAATGTCTACCATCAGAGGATAATTGGCAAACTTCAGATGAAGCATTTTCCCTCTAATGAGTTTCTCTCGGGGACCTTGCTGAGTTAAACACTGTCCCAGGCAGCAGACAGCCAGTTGGCCTTGGCATAATAGATAGATTTCAAGGAAGAAGTCTCTGAGGAGACCATGACCAGGATACCATGCTGTCCAGCAGAACGGGCTATGGGGTTTTGTGCAGTTTTGCTTCCAAACTATCATTGTGCTGCACCACAGCCAGGTCCAGGCTCCTGATGTAGGGTACATCACTGTGACCTGGTGACCACATGTATCCCTGTAGTGGGATCTTTACAACTGATGCTCTCAAGGTTGCTCCCTCCCTTCTGCCACACACAACACTTGCAGGTACTTTTTCTTCAGGACTCAAGAACTGTATTTTCTGTATAGAGAGACAGTTCTTTCAATACAAAGAATGTTGTATTTGCCAAGAACAGAAGGATGGCTAAAAGAGACAAAGGGATCTAGCTGCACATATTCTGTTCCTGAAGGCTGGCAGCTCCCTCAGGAGTCTACCATGGACTGACTTGTCCATAGAGTCCCACGTTGCGTGTGGAGCAGCCTCCATCTCCACTCCTCTTTCTGCAGGCTACGACCTGTAAGGTTTAGTATCTCCCTTTGATCCTCAGCTTAGCCTTGGGAAGACTATGCTTTACCAGCCAGAAGGGTGATGCAGAAGCATTCCCCAATTAGTAACTCCCTGCTTTGTTCTTGTACAGGCTTGTACTTTTGCTAGTCTGGCTTGGCTTTCTAACACCCCTTTTGATCTCACTTCTGCACAGCTACTCATCAGAGAGGAAAGGGTGATGAGTGAAGAGTACCCACTGGAAATAAACATGTTTCCCCTAATTGTGCTGGCCTAAGTGATGTGAGAGGTACCTTTTATTTGGAGCAGGTCTGCCCCAATATGGGCACCATTCCCCAGCCCACTTCTACCCACCTTAAGACAGGCTTGCAGGATGCTCATCCCCTTTGGCTTTGCGTGGTCAACAGAGAGTCTAGCTGTTCCCAGAGCATGCTTCAGGGCACTTACATGCTCTCTATGGACCTGATACAGGCAGCAAGTTGTTAGCAAAGGCAACCAAGATTGTAAGTGAAGTAGGCAATGTGAATCCATCTGAGCCAATCAGATCTGCAAATTGAGTTTTGGTTCCCACTGGGCATAAATAAAGGTGATGGGGTCAGCTTACCACTACATCAACGGTAAATAGGTGATTACTTTTTGATGCATTCATTAAACATTTAACCAGTATTTATACGTGTGAGTGACATATAAAAAGGTAGTTTTAACAGGTTCATTTGGGATTCAGATTGCAAAGATGTTAATTGACATTTAATAGTTTTGTAATTGATCCCTGTCATCTTAAATTGTGGAAGACTGCTAAAACATACTTCAGCTCAATGGAAAATTGTACAATGTAATGTAATATTAAACTTATAATCAAGATACAAGTTTATTGCAGCTATATAATGCTAAACTAAGCTACTCAAGAAGTTATTTGCTAGTTCAAAAACGTATTTTGTTTCAAACCACCCACAGTATTTCAGGAGGCAATAGTTTTACATGGCAACTAAGAAAATGAGTTTATATGTACTAATGGGGGCTACATAGTGATATAATATGCATACATTCCTAGCTCATTGCTGGTTTTAATAATTAAGCATGTATCAGCATATTTACAGAAGCCCAGACACTGACTTTTGTGGGTAGTGATGTGCATGAAATAGCTCATTATTATAATTGCCTGGTGCTTATGCATTTGTAGCTGTTTTCAGTGACGCGGAACTACAGCAGGCTGTCAGCTGAAAGCCTGTCTATTGCTTGTCTGGGTATTTCTGAGCAAACATATAGAGGTTTTGTCCAGGTAAAACATTTCTGGTGCCTTGGAGCAGGGCACTGAAATTTAACATGAGCTTGGCTTTTATAGCAAGGATATATCATCTGTTGGTTTTATGACAATCCAGCATAATTCAGGCTGTAAGGGGCATGGTGACCCAGCGGAGATGGAGAGCTCTTTCCACTCGACTACAACAATAGGAAGGAAAGAGTATTAAGAGGGCTTGACTGCAGTAATTACTTCCAAACATCCCTGCTTGCATCACGGTGAGCTAAGCAGGCACGTAGGGCAGCTCTTGACCCAGCATACAGTGTTTGCATTTACACCCTTCTCCCTTCAAACCGAGTCCCCGAGATGGGTACGAGATTACCTGCAGGAGGGCAAGAAACTGCCTTCCACAGCATTGACTCAACAGGGAGGGCTTGAAATAACTTCTCTGTCTTAGCATCCTCTGGAGCTTTAACATCAGCGGAGACAGGGCCTAATTTCTCCATAGGTGCATGAGCTGGATTGCTGCTCTGGGCTGTAAGTTGTATCAGCCCCACTGGTTATTCCACCTGATATCATCAGATGCACTGAACTGTCAGAGGCATCACTGTTTTGTCCATGTCAAACCATCTTCTAAGGCTTTTAATAACTGAATTCCCTGTATCGAGCCACAGTCTGATTATGTAGTTTTCTTTCCTGTATAAGTAGTCTGTCTCTGATGCCTTTTTCTAATGCCTTTTCCCCTCACTGACTTTTGGTCCTGAAAAATGAGCAGCCACTCTTGAGTACCTAGAGTTTTAATCTGAAGAGCCATAGGGCAGCAGTGCCATTCCATGTTGTTCCTTAGTGATTTTTTAAGGGATACTGTCAAACTGAATCTGTACAGACTGAATTTGGCTCTTTTTCTATGTGTTGTGAAATTCCCATTATTCACCAAAGGAAATACTAAGAGAAGTGATTGTTAGAGGTTAGTAAGGGCTGGGGAGACTAATATGTCTGAGTCCTTGATTTCCAATTTGCCCTATAGTGGTGCTTAGCTGGTATAGAAAACATTTAATGTATTCCAAAGCTTGGGCTTGATATGAACATGTTCAAGATTCCAGCATTTACAGATGCCTGATCCTGTTTTCTGTGCCTCTGAAGTTGATGCGTTCACTCTGCCACACACATGCAGCCTACCTGAGCAGCTCATTCTGAACAGCAAATACACAAGCGCTTCCCCACCAATGGCCCCTTGTTTACTCACAAGAGCTGCTGAACAAGTTAAAGTATTGACAAGACTGGCAAGTCCCAGGGTGACCTGGGAGTGCTGGAAGACTCGAAACTCAATTATAATCCATGTTTGTTTGTTCTTGAGTTATTTACTTTAATTTTGATGACTTATGCAACTCCTATGTTTAGATCCAGGCATATAGAAGAGGTTTTAGACAAACAAATTATTGTAATTAACTGCTCCCATAATACTGCTGCAAATGCACAGTAACCCAGAAACAGCACAAGTACCTAGGCAGCCAGCCAGCATACCTCTTTTCTCAGCAATGGTCTTTGTGGGAACCTCTAAAGATTGGCAAACATGGACTATTTGCAGCAACAGAATGGTCTCACACATTGCCTTGGGTCACAGGCTGAGCTGACTGCAGATCTGAAAACATGCAGGAGAAGGCAGCAATCCCCTTTCTGTCCTTCTTTTGCTCTAGTTCATCTCCCTTCCATTGCCAGAACAGGAGCACAGCTGGTCTCTGTTCTTCTGAGACCTATATTGATCATTCAAGATGAAAGGGAGGAATAAGATCCAAACCCAGTGCAATGGGTATAATAGGGACAGCTGGAGCATCCCTGCTACCCACAGCTGGTACAGAAGTGCACACACAAGAACCAGTCTCCTCAAAGTCACCTAGGAAGACATGGTGCAATTAATGTGTAAACTGTTAGCTGAGCCTGTGAGATGGTCTGCCTGCCTCTTTGTAAGTTTGCCAGGTAGGGACTAAACACGCTAGTGAACAGAAACTATTCCAACTGTGGGTTGCTGGACCTGAAGCACATGAATAGGATCTGCTGCTGTCCATGTGCTTGCTCCCTAGAAGCCAGGTGCTGTGGGCATTAAAGGCATTCAGGGCTTCTGTGAGCTTCCATGGGCTGGAGGGCAGGTCTTTCCTGCTATAAACACAAGAGCTCATGACCAAAGTGAAGACTATGTTAAGAATCACTAAGGTTGTATATTTCATTCAAATTGGCAAGTTCTTATATTCTCTCACGGGTTATCACAGAATAGTTAGGGCTGGAAAGGACCTTAAGTTCATCCAGTTCCAACCCTCTGCCATGGGCAGGGACACCTCACACTAAACCGTGTCACCCAAGGCTCTGTCCAACCTGGCCTTGAACACCACCAGG
>JANHGB010042471.1:0-14758 GCA_026283785.1 Coracopsis vasa
ACAATTATTTGGCTGTTTCTAACAGGAACCCATGAGAAGGAGGAACAAAGCTCCCCTAAGGTCATTATTTTTCAGATTAATAAAGTCCCAGCATTCTTTGGTGTCACTGCCAGCATTTCTATTAAGTCAACCTGTTACTTTCACCATTAAAACACGTCTTAGCAGATATGGGTAATAGAGACTGACTTGGCAGGGATGACTAAATGGATGGATGGAATTCAAAGGGAGCTTGGATAACTGCTACACAGACAGCATTTACACATACATGCTTTAGAAGTCTGACTGAAATCCTACGTTCAGGTGAATAATAAATAAAAGCATTTGTTCTTTTGGTGGTTACTGGTGGCTCTGTTTTATTATTTTCATGCAGGATAGCTAAAAAGTAGAAAGTGTGGCAGCAGGACATCATTATTATAGGTGAACATCTGAAAATTTACAGCTTTAGCTAGGTATCCATAAGTTTTTTCCTTGTCCAATTGAAGTTTCACCCTTTGCTGTCTGCTAAAATTTGGATAAAAGTTTCATGTGAACAGGCTGTCTCTCAGGTTTTCTATACAGTTTTTTCTCCTCTCACTCAGGCTGAATAGGCACAGAGAACAGTAAAGTACAATAAAAACAAGAGAGAAAGTAGAAATAGATATATAAAAGCTTTATAAACTCAGTAATTGAAATGGAAATTAACTTTTAACAAAAATAATAAATAACCTCAAAGTGCCTTCCTTCTGTCCTTTGTCCTCCACAAGTCCTTGGAACAGCTTTTGTCTTAGTTCCTTGTCTCATTCTTCTTTTGCTTTCCAGTGCTCGGTAATGTGTGTTTCCTTTGACCTTCATTTGTGAAGCTAGGCCAATATTTTTAATCAGGTGTTTACAGTCAAGCGCCGAAATCTATATTAAGTATCTAAATAAGGCTTGCATTTTAAATGAGCCAAGCATTAAATCAATAACAGTTGTGGCCTCTCACTACTACTAAAAGACTGCCCAGCTCTTTAGGTGCCCAGTACTCTACCCACAAGCTGGAAAACATTCACAGCCATTTTGGTATAATTCTTACCTTCACTGTGCAGTACACTCTTTATGTTAAACAAAATTCTGCCATCACACTGTACCTTTGGCATAAAAAGACTGGAGCATTCACGGCTGACTCAGATGTGAGAAAATAACTGTATATTTCACAGACATTTGCTTGTTTTGTGGTTACTCTTGCTGTCACAAAACCACTTGAAATCTTATAATTCTGTTGTGTTCATTGTATGATACAAAACTGGCTATATAAAAAGAAGAAAACATGATGTATTTTTCCTTTATGTTAGGGAAATAACGTATTAGTGGATAGGTGCTCTGCTTCTGCCGAAAATGGTCGATCCTCACACTACCTGTCTCCCAGCTGTCAGTTCACAATTCAGGCAGGAGCTTGCAGGGATTATGTGCACTGGCTGAACAGGATGTCTGGAGGAGCTGGGAAGTAACCAGATGACTGACAACAATTCAGGCGAGATGCGGCATGGAGGGGGTAGGTACAGAAAAAGAGCTAATTCCATAGAGGGAGTTGAAGGCTTTTTGAGGGAGGACAGAGGGAGACAGAAAGCATCTGAAAGGGTTGCTTCTGAGAGAATTTAAGGTCACTGATGCACCTCTCTGCAACTGTAGGAGCCTGGGAACTAGTCAGCAGAGCAGAATTTCTCAGTTATGCCAGCACAGTGAAGCTGATATGGTTATGCTACTGTAACAACTCATGTGAACACTCTTATTCCAGAAAGAATACTTTTTTTTTTCCAGTTTAGCTTAAATGTTTGTTGTTTTTTTTTTTTTTTTTTAAAAAAAGAAGCATTTATATCAGTACAGTAAACACAGGAATTTAATTTTTTGTAACAAAAGCAGTTTAATTCAGCCGTCACAGCATCCTTGTACATTTCGAGCATGTGCACAGCTCTGAATGTACTGTGTTCCTTGCAATAAGGTTAACATTAGCTAGAAATGGAGACCTGCTGGAGATAAAACCAATTGCAGATGAGCTTAGCTGAAAGTGAGAGCTACAGTCTCTCAGTTTATACCGACAGACAGCTTGAAAGGCTAATATATCATGCAAATGGTGGACCAGAATCATTTAGGCATAGATAGTCTGTGGCTGTACAGAAGGAGTGAATCTTTCTGTATTCAGCTGTGCATTTGTGTGTGTGTCTCACTCCCCCTCCACCAGCTCCTCTCCCTCTCTCTCTCTCAGGCAGGCAAACAGACCCGCTTCTTCCTTTGTGTTGCCAGTCAGGTCCTCCCTCTGCAGTCTTACACAGGAAGAAGATTTATAATAGCTGCACGCAATGCCAGTGTCTCAAAGAGACAGTATCACGCCATGTGGAGGATTTTCATATGGGGTTTAACTTTGCTCCACTGAATTGGAAAGGTACATTTTTTTTTTTTTAATCTTAATTGTTTTAAACACTTAATTCCTCTGACTTTTATCTCCTGCTGAATACTGACCTCCAAATACTAGCACCTTTAAATCACAATCTGTTGTCACAGTACTGTAATGGCCATGACGTCTTAATTCAAAACATGGGGAAGTAAAGAAATTCCGAAGTATAATTAGGGCCATTTCGATGTGAAGCTGTGAGTGCTGTTCTGTAAAACAGGCATCTGATATTTCTGACATACTGTATCAGAAATATAAGATTCAAACTAGAAAATGAAAATACAGCAGACATGCAATGCAACTGTACCATATGTTAAGAAACATGCACCTTGTAAACAGTGGGCTAATTAGCTGGAGAAAACAGAATGATGACGCTAGAAATAAAAAGGATAATGAAATCTTGAGGCAGACTTGTGTAGGAGATCCACCTGGCAGTAACTTGCCAGGTTTATCAAATTAAATTAAATCAAAGGAAGAATTATAGATGGGAAATAATGAACTTAACAGCACTACTTCCCTTTGTTTTAAGCTCTCAGTTGCCTGCTTCTTACCTCCCTGACTAGTGTGAGTTATTATAATTAACAATGGGTGAAGCATCAGAGTCAGAAAAGCCAAAAGCTTAGAAACTTTCCCTAGGCCTGTGGAAAATCTCAATAAAAATCTGACAAAGAACAGTTTCATAGGATATCTCTCTTCCCACTTAGTAGCAGGAATACAAAATTAAAATAGACTTCCTTTTGGCATTTCACCTCTTAGCCTCCTTGTTACCCAAAAATGAATACACAAAGTTGAATTATTTCATTTCTAGAAATCCCTAAAAGGGCTAACCTAGATCAGTGCCTGGGTTCGATATTAGTAACAGTTTCCTTCTGTATAGGAACCTACAATCTGAAAATATAAAGCCTTGATAAAAAAATTGGGAATAGAAGCAGTTACACTACAAAGTAAATCATTACACAGCAGGCTAGGACAAGGAAGAGCCTGTGTCTAATTATTCTGACTGAGATACATGCACTAAATGACAATCAGTTGTTTCTTTCTTTTACCCTGTTTTCACTCATTCCATAAAGAGCATTTCTAAACATGTTGCTCAGTATTTGCCTTAGAACTTCTCTTCCCATGGGTCACTGAACTCTGGAAGAGTGTTCACTGTATTCACTCCCTGTTGGTTTTCAGCATCAGGAGATCCAAGACATGCTTACTCTTCTATTTAGAGAAACATAGCCAGAAAACCTACTTCCACTATTTACTCAAGCCCGAAATAATTCTGGTTTTCCTCAAATGTCAGCATGTCCTCCCAGAACCAGTCTTGTTGCATCGTCCTTGAGCAATCCAATATTTTCAGTACAGCACTTATTTTTGCTCCTCCTGATTACCAAGAGCCTTTGTCCTCCAACTTCTGCAGCAGATCCAGTGGTAGTTTTGGTTGACGAAGCCTGCGAATGGGCTGACATAAAAGATGTCCCAGTGACATTTGGGATCAGGGCTGACATAAAAAAATTTGTCCCATTGGCATGTTAAGTTGATATGCTAACTGACAGCTATTTAATCTGTAGCACTAACTATATCAGTTACAATGTGATAGGAATACTATGTTTACCCAGACTAAAGGAGCATTAGCAAAAGTTCCATGGCATCAGGGAACTCAATCTGCCTCCTTGTTACTGTATAACTGTTGTTTAGAAGAAACTTAGAAGCTGATCAACAGACAGGCTTCCACAGAATGAGCTTCATGCCCAGCAGGGTACAGAAATTGTTCATAACTCTGTGGTCTATTTTTAGTGTAGGACATAGCTTCTGCACTGCTCATGAAATCTGTAGTATCCAAACTACTCACTTGAATCCTTTCTTCAAAGGACTCTTATCCAACAGATAAATTTATGTACACTGTTTATGTGTGAAATGAAACCTCAATGTTTGTTAAGTCAAATTGTACGTCATTTTGATCTAGAAAACAGTACCTGTAGAGTTTTTCCCCTGTAGAGATCTTTCTGGGACAAGTTTCCAGTGTCTTTCTAAACTCTGTGCAGAAAAGGTGACTGCACGCATCTTGACAAGAATCAAACATAGCAAAGAATGAAATGGGGCAGAAGCCGTGTAAAAGGCTTCAGTGTGCATGTAGCTGTACAAATACAGAGACACGATGTCTGTGTGTGCATTTGCAGTAAGCCTATGTAGCTATAATGCTATATAAACAGAGCTTAGATTCCAGCACTGCATCACTGGTTTTCTGCTGTACAGCTTGACTGCTAACTGAATTCATTCTGCTCAGTTTGGTTGGTGTTAACCAGGACCCTGTAAGACAATGCCTGGGCATGGGGATAGTGTTTGCCAGAAATCATTCCCAATACCCAGCATCACACTTGATGGTTCTCCGAAACCCTCTCTGAAAGTTTTGCATCCTTATGCACTCTACCATAACTCCATGCCACACACCAAAGCATGCTGCACATTCTCTCTGTTGCATACTAGAAAAGCCCCCATGCTAAAAAGCTGCAATATGACCCTCACTTTATTTCAAACACTTTGTCCCCTTGAGGGGACACGCAAGGCCAAGTGTCATGTAGTGTGCCTGCAACCACTCTGTGCCATTTAGTCTCAGGACCAGAAAACAGCCCTTAGCCCTATTTTATTTAGTGACATATATAGCCAACAAGACCTTCTGAGTTAAAGTTAGTGAACACTGAACAAGTGCAGTGTTGAAACAGGAGAAAGAAAGAAAACTGAGACAAATGACGTATGTCTCATGTATTTGTCAGCAAGGTTAAAAAAAGCTACAGACAATATGAGAGACAAATGTTTGTTTCCCTTTGTGCCTTAGAGCACCAGAATATCTCAGTGGGATCAACTGTTTTTTTCTACAGACCTGTCACACCACAACAAAACGCTTAATCTCCAGAGAAATCACAAGCAGGCAGCTAATGCTCAGTTGACTATGTGAATATTCATGTTGCTGAACAGGATAGTCACAGAGCCAGAAAAAAGACCTTCCTCTGCATTTTATATTGTTCAATGAAACTATACAAGTTCCCTCTTTCAATGTCAAATATAAAGCCTGTGTTCAAAAGGGGGAAAGAAAACTAACAAACAAACTAACAAAACATCCCACAAGCTTAAAACTCATACCACAGGAAGTTGGGATTCATATATTATATTTAAATGGATCCACCTGTAAGAACATCAGTGATGTCAACAACCCACATTGTATGAGATACGGAAATTCTTAGCCAGGTTTAATCCCAACCAGAGGATGTGAGTTGCGTTTTGCACCGCCAACAGAAACACTAGAAACTCTATGTAAGAATAAAATCTCTACCAACTTATGATGCTTGTGACAAGCAGTGATTCCAAATATGTGTTGTAAAAGAAATTAAGTTGTCCAACAGGAAGCTAGCAGCCCATCAAACCATCAATACTGGAAGCCCAGCAAGGATTTAGCTAATGCCATTCAGCAAACATTCAGCTGATAATGACTGATGTAGATATAGTGTTCAAAAATTGCATTAAATGATGGCTAAAAGACAAAATATGTCATAGGTATTAATATGTTCTTGAGGACAAATAGTATGAATAGCACTGTAGAAAACACTATGGTAACATATCAACTTAGAAAATAATCCAGACTTAGTAAATAAAATTGCAACCAGTGTTCATGGAATGGCTAAAAGTAGCATGATGAGTTCTTAATGTAGTTAAGACAAGTATAACATTTGTACTGTAGTTCCATCAACTCTGTAACCCACAACTGCAGAGGTTAAGTGGTGTTTCTTATAGGAACACCCACAGATAACAGTCAAAGACTCCGTCATCAAGGCTAGGAAATTTAAACTTACGTTTTTACAATCTAAATTAATCTAGTGTGTTAAAAATAGAAACACCAGGGCATTACACGCTTTTAGAAAAAATTAACACCAATGAAACAGTTTTAGCAGTTACTGTTTTACCTTCTTCATAAAAGACAAATCCCAAAAAGCATTCTCTAAAATACACCAAGTAGGTACTGTAGTGACTTCATTATAAACACTTTAAAAAAGGGCAGTGAGAAGATCTTTCTACATTCTTATGAAAATGAATACATAAGAGATACTGAAATGTGCCAGCTTAGTGTACCAGCTGGCAAGGAGGTCATACAGCCAGAAAGAAGGGGATTACAGGCCTAAACCTTAGACTAACTATCATAAGCTCCTGATTTAGCCAGAGGAGATTCAGGTATTTAACAGATTTGCAGTAAAATTAATTGACAAAGTAGCATAGAGGCTATTGGTGTAAGGTAGGATGTAAAATGGGAAAATGAATATGTACTCTTGTTTCATTTTCATTTAGGTTCTGCGAGTAGATTAGCGTAGCTTACTCATAGCTCTATATTCAGCTCTGGTGACAAATATTGCCTAATAGGAGTATTTTGCAGTTAACACAGCCTCTTTCGTAAATGGTAGGGATTATAAATAAAGAAGAATTGGCTAAAGAATTCAGATTCACTAATACTGCAGGAAGAGAGGAACTGCAAAAATATGTTCATGATCCTGGATCTTCCAAGGGCAGACTGGCTGCCTAATAGAATCATAGAATCATAGAATAGTCAGGGCTGGAAAGGACCTTAAGATTATCTAGTTCCAACCCCCCTGCCATGGACAGGGACACCTCACACTAAACCATGTCACCCAAGGCTCTGTCCAACCTGGCCTTGAACACCACCAGGGTTGGAGCATTCACAACTTCCTTGGGCAACCCATTCCAGTGCCTCACCATGATCACAGTAAAGAACTTCTTTATATCTAATCTAAACTTCCCCTGTTTAAGTTTAAACACATTACCCCTTGTCCCTACAGTCCTACAGTCCCTCATGCATTTCTCCCCCATGCTTAATGTCCTCAAAAAAATTAATCAGTTATTATGTTTTCTTTCAAAAAGGTAAAATGCATATTTTGTTGTTAAAACCCAATCCTCATAATCCCCATAATATCAACCTGGCAATACTCCATTTGAAAAAAGTTGAGACCTCAATTAGGAATTTTAGTCAAAAATGCTGAGTTGGATCAAGTGATAATACTTTAGAAAAATGTGGTTTGCATAAACTCTGTTATCTTTTGTGACCAACTTTACTCAAAGGTAGTTCAACAAGGTCTTGTTTTTCTTAAGCATATACCGAATGGCAGAAATTATATTATCTTTCTATTTTAATAAATCCTCACATTGACTATTCACATTAAGCTGCTCAAATTAATGTCACAATGCAAATTTATAATTGCCTGCATCATTTAATTTACATTTTCTTTTAAGTATTGGTTCTAACTGTAGCTTTCTTAACAGTCTTCTGGAATATGTCTAATATTCTAACAATTACTGAATATTAATCCTGAAGGCTCACTGACCAGCTCTTTTAAAATTCTTGGTGTGAAGTTATCCAGACATACTCCTCTAAGACCTTTAATAGTAGCTGGTTTAATATGGTCTTGAATTACTACTGAAATGGAAAACATTTTGTCATTATACGATACATTTCCTACTCTTTTCCCAAATACAGCACAGGAATATTTAGCATGGTTTTCCTCCTTGCTTGTCAACAGTTCTACATCTTTTATCTAAAACCAGACAATTGATAGAGTTCTTATACATTTCATGGACATTTTTCAGATGTTCTTTTCAACACAGGTCATTGACTTATTAGGCATCTTTCTTCCTCCATATTATTTTTCCATAATCACTGCCATCAAAGTTATATTTGCTGTTACTAGTTCTTTTCCCAGCTGTTGAGTATCTATAATTATAACTGCTTTACAGAATGCCCTCTAACGAGGCAGAAGGAAAGAGGTCGTTCCTTTGAGAAAGGGGTGTTTTGTTTTGACTAGCTTCTGTGGGATTGTAGGATTTGAGGACTGTACTCACCTCACTCAGACTCTGCCTAATTATTCAGTGGTCACAGCTTAAGTCTACTATTTATTTCAGCTTTGTCAAATCAGCCCTTTTAAATCACCAAGTAGATACCTTTTTGTTTTCAGCCCTTTCTGCTGATTATAGACAGTATGATTAAATAATCATTTGCGGATGCCCACCAAGTTTTCCTTTTTTGACCAGTTATCAGATTTTATGATTATAAACATATCTAGTAGAGAATTTGTCTGTGCTGGATACAAGATGATTTGAGTAGAGAGACTACTGCTTTAATGTTAAAAGTTGTGAAGACATTAGATCCAATAACATGAGCTCTGCTGCTTCACCACTGAGGGTATAGCTACACAACACACTTAAATTTAGGTTCTTACCATCGCTCTGAATAAGGCAGTTCAGGTATCACAGGGAACATAGACATAAAGGCTCACTAGCTTCTCTGGACAGCCAAAGTCGTCTGTCAGGGTCTCTGAAGTGCTGCCAGTATTGCAGTAAGAAAGCAGCACACTGTACTCTGCAGATATGTACACTCTGAAGTCTCCAGGATCTTCTTTCTGCACATTATAGGCAGTTGATTAAGGAGCTTATCCTCCCTTGCAATGCTTGAAAGAACACAGCATAAGAAGTGAAGGATTTTTTTTTTCTGACCACATCCCTTAATTATTTTTGCTCTCAACATCAGGTTTTACTTCCAAATGAGTATTTGCTGCCCTACCTCATTATGCTCCTAGAGATTGTTAAACAAGTAGCCTGTCATTGCTTTAATGCCCTCC
Organism: Coracopsis vasa; assembly: GCA_026283785.1. NCBI lineage: Eukaryota > Metazoa > Chordata > Aves > Psittaciformes > Psittacidae > Coracopsis > Coracopsis vasa. The sequence goes on from JANHGB010042471.1 coordinate 9,070, forward strand.
CATCTTGTCCAGCCAGACCATCACCTCTGCCATGTCCCAGCCTGTAAAGGCTCCATCTCCCAGCTAGCAGGCCGGTATTTCACAAACCCCAAACCACTCCATGTTGTTTCTCTGATCAGGAGATTTCCAGCCAAGACATGCAAGCATGGCAGTTTTACAGTTAGAGTTTGTTAACAAATTTTCAGCATAAACACTCTGGAGCCAAAACTGCTTTCTTTAGTAGAAAAGAATGTGGGTTTGTCTCATATATTCAAGCAGTTAAACATGAGCGTAGGACCACCCATTGCTAACAAGTGTTGCCAACAGCATTTGCTTTTATAAAGTGGGCAGCCTACATGTTGCACGGGGAGGTGGAAGACAAGAGCGGTGCGGTGCCGACTCCCACCAAACTTCCAAGTGACAGGGAAACCCCCTTTCCACAAATCGTGAATGTTATTTTCTAAGTATGCATTTTATCTTGTATAATTACTGCCATGTAGAGATTTCCATCTGCACTAATAGTACGTAAATAATTAAGTGACATGCTCAAGGAGCATGCTGTTGTAGTTTCTGGCTCTACCATGCAACAAGTCAGAGCCGAGCAGCTGTATGACAACGGATGAAAATACAGGAAACATTCATCTCCTAAAGCTGAGTCAGTGACCTGTTGTTCTCAAAAAGGCCTGTTGTAATAAACAGCCTCCAGTTCAAGTATATGTTTAACCTATAGAGGTCAAAAATGGTACTGGAAACAGTAAAAGATTTTTATGTATTCTGTCTTCCCAGATGGGCTCAAAATATTTGAAGTGCACCTGAAACCATGAAATACAAGGTTGTTACCTGAAGTTATGAAGACTCCTTAAAACCCCAGTAAAGACTGGGTTCAGCTACTGAGTAAGATGTCTTGTTTCCTCCAGACAGGTTGATGATTCTTAATCCAAGAATTCAAGTAACGAACAGTTGAAGTTTCCATCTTGAAGCATCTGTTGCACCAAGTCAGCACTGGCCTTGATAAATAGCAAATCAGACTGATGCATGCAAGTGTATACACACATGCTCAAGTTAAACTTGAGGGAAAATACTTAACAGATCTCTGCATAGACAGATTTCTATAATTAATCTGTAATTAGGCTTTATACAGCACAGACTGACTCAGCCAGGTCAAAACACAGAAAATGCAGACATGGTAGGATCCTTAACCTGTTGCTGCAAACAAACTTTTTCAAAGGTTATTTGTGGGTAAGTTTACATACCTTCATTTAGTGTCACAAACCTTCACTGCTATTCTTTCTTACTCATCTTACAGTGGAAGAAAAATATGTTTAGCTAAAGGATAAAAACAAACCACAAGTACAACTGCATCTGGGTGCTTTTAGTAATTTCAGCAAATTTCAAATGTAACTTCAACAGTTTTGCCTCATTTTTAATTGTGCAGAAGAAAAACTTGAGTACACCACTCATAAAGTCTGTACCAAGCTTTGCAACAGTGACTCACCCTTGGCCTGTAGAATATAGGAATTGTTTGTTTTGCAGTTTTTATATATCTTTATGCTTTTAAAACTTGTCAAATCCAGTTCTCTGATCCTGAAGTCACTCTATTGAGGACGCCTCCACCTGACATGATGTGCCATTTCAATTCCAGCAACAAGAAATTCCAAACTGATTCAGGAATTCACTCTTGGCACTGTGGCAAAGAAATTCTGAGGGACTCCATTGGGAATGGGAAGGCTTTACACAACTGTCCTAGGGCATACGGGGGGGTTGGCAAAACGAAAACTCACTTTCTGTATATGCTTCACAAAAGAGCCTTGTACAAATGAGAATTAGAGATATTTTCCTCATTGTAAGATTTGCACACCAGAGCAGAAAGGTAGAACTGGATGACTACTGAAAGAGCCATCTTTCAGTAAGAAAGATCTTCACTCAGCTAAGAAGGGAAAGAAGTCAAGATGAAAGGAGTTTTTACTCCAAATGCAAGTCTGATGCAATTAAGGAAGTGCCATTTGTTATTTCAGGAGGAATATCCTTTTCTCTGTAGGGTCTGGCACTAAGTAAAGTGAAATGAAAATCTGCATAAGCAAAGGGAACACCTCTGTAAGCTAATCCTGAAATAGCAACAGGTAAAGGTACACAGCAATTGACTATCGTTTCATGATTTTCCAATTAACTTTAGCAGAAAGTCACCCTGCTACATTCCTCATTGTGGTGGTGCTGTATTATATAGCATGAGTGGCATTCATGAAGCCTGTCATGAGTTAAGATGGCACCTCATGGCTAGTGCAATCCTGGTTTTAGTGGAAAGTTAGAATAAGAAAAATAATTACCTTCTTGAGGTGAAATGATGGTACTGGCTCTCTTTCAAAAGCCTAAAGTAAGAAAAGAAACTGTTTCTTCCCTTGGGGACATGGACTCCAATGAGTGGCCAGAAGTACAGCCAGCCACTGATTTTTCAAGAAGAAAGTTTATTTTCACTTTTCTAGTAAGTTTACATGAAAAAGAGTGGTGAGCATCTGCTGATTGAGAACAGCCTCTGAATGTGCTAAAAGCTCCTGAAATCATTACCAGCCATCTTCCTACAGCTCCAAGTCTGGCTCAGTTCACCTGAGGTCTTCAGATTTCCCTCACCTCACCATTATTACGAAACAACTTGTGCACGTCTTTCCACTCCTTCCCTACCAATCCAAACAACGCACGTGCAGGTCCCCATCAACTCTGGCCCTTCTCCTCCCCACCAGGAACACAAGTACCTTCTCTAAGAGGTGTGTCTGGCAGAGACAAGGAGTTGGGAAACCATGGAGCCTGTCTCCATCTCGTCCCCCCTTGCACCCATCCTGAACACCTTTGCTCCCAACCCCTCTCCCACAAGGCAGTGCTGTGCTCCACCGCTGCCAAGCTCCCAACTGCCTGGGACTTGACATTTGTTCTTGTTTTCTCCTGTCTCCCCTCATGGGTATAGCACTACTAAGTGAACAGGAATGCACAGAACAAGAGAGTTCAAAGTAATTGAGGTACATTCATTCAGAAAGCCTGGATCCCTGCCCGCTCAGAACCTGCAGCATTTACATAGTTTCAGAAAGTTTAACCCTTTTTTATTGAACCTGGTAATGCTCTTTCAAGCACAGAGCATTGCACTGCTCTTATCAGTGACCAAAGACACTGCAAGGTGTCTTTCACATATTCAGCTCAAGGTGCTTATCTTTCAGTGTTTTATTCCCCGCTTTGCTCTGCGGGACAGTGACTAAAGATCTTGTCATTTTTATGATGCTCAGGGAGCTGTGTTGCAGAGGAATGATCACTTACCGTAACTCCTAAGCACGCCTGACAAAAGTCTTACTTACACAAACAGAACTGTGCCAGGTTTAAAAGCGCTTACTCGGTTTTCTGCTGCAGAAAGGTGTAATCTCACTTTTAACTGTGCAAAATCAGTGAAGAAACAGAAACGTTCCAGATAATCATAACTCTAAACTCTTTTTTTCCCCCCGATGATTAATTCTGAACAAACTCTCATTTCAATTTAATTCAGGAGATGACGTTAGTTGGCAGCTTATTACTGACTTTAAATTTGTAAATAAAAATGATTTGTTCAAGGAAGTACAAAACCTAACAATGGAAATTCTTAAAATAAGCTATCAAATAATTTTTCTGTCTGGATCTAACCATGCATTTAGACTATCTGTAAGCTTCAATAGTGCTGCTCTGTGTAGGTCAGATAAGCAGCGAACCTGATCAGGAATAAGAGTCGATCTTGCCTGTTTAATTGTTAGTGACGGTAGAAATGCCAAAATAAAAAAAGTCACCCTTTAAAAATTATATAGTCTTTGGTAATCTTCCATTGACAGTTGCTTGACAAAAGACTGTAGGGCCCATCATTAGCACAAAAACATAGCACTGGGGTTGCATTTATTTACCTGCAGTTCAGACCTAATTATATCCTTTTAAAAAGCATTAGAACACATTCAGAGCTGCTTCTGAAAATGTTTGAGTATACACAGAGCTTTACTCAGTGATACTGTTTTAATTAACCTGCCAAAGCGTTTGCCAGAGTGGGCCTTTTATAAACGTACATATATAAAACAAAACAAAAAAATGATTTTGAAATGATCTGTTTATCATTCGTTTAATCAGATGGAGGTAAAGCATGTAATTAAAGCATGCAAGTCCCACAAACATTTCAGTTACTACAGCCACACAATTTACATAAATGTCTGAAAGTTAGTAGTATATGCACTACATCAGATGCTGGCTAGCCCTATGCTGTGCCTCATGTAGAAGAATTACAGCCAAATTGTTCTCCAGACAGTGTAGTGCTGTGTTACTAGTTTTGCATTTTTAAAGCTGTTTGAGCAGTTTATACTAAATATGTCATTTCAGAGGGTCAAAAACATAGTTCAAAGCTTAATTGGGTTGAAACAGGGAACATGAAGGGCATTCAAAAAACCCTAAACTAGGACTATGTGAAGGGCATTCACATAGAAACAAAAGATGATTTTAAAATCTGCTGGTTAAAACACCTGTTTCTAGGCTAGAATGGGTAAAGAAACGCCAGCCACAGTCCTCGGAAAAAGACACTGAAGTCGCATGTTGTCTAAATGTGTTAGTGTTGGATGGAAATCTGCCTGCATGACTTCAAATGCTATGCTGACGGGAGTATCCGGATCTACGTTAGTAATAACAAGCATCAAGCGGCTATATATTGCTAAACAGACAGTTTGTGTAAAGAAATGTTATGCCGCTTTCTTTCCTGGTTCTGTAATTAGCTTTCTGCATACCGGCTCTGAGACGTTCTCACCGTGGACTGTAAAGCAAAGGGGAGGAGTGCCGGGTTCACCAGAAAAGTGGGTTTTTTACATCTAAAAACCAGCCTTCTCTGTAATTGATAGGGGATAAACTCGTGGAGGGGGAGGTTGCCAACACTTCCATGGATTCACAGACCCTCTCCTAGCGCCGGAGGGTTGGCAGGGCCAGGAGAAACGTAGAAAGTTTGGGTTTTTTCCAAGGCTCCACTACGTGTTGCACTTTTCCCATACAATGTGAGCCCTTTCGTTTTGCACTAAAGGATGGTGTTCCTCCTTTTCCTCCTCCGTCAGTGAAACATGCAGGAGCTTAGCTCACCGTCTTGTGTCTTATGAGGAAATACGCTCTGCGTCGAAACCACACCTCAGAACAAGTAAATAGAAACTTGCCTCATCCGACGGGGGTTGGGGGGCGGGGGGGAAGAACGGGACGGGACGGTGATGGGCTGGGGAGAGGAGTCGCTCTTTTCCTCTCCCCTTCTTCTTCCTCCTGTATTTCTGTAACACCATTTTCCCGGCGTACGGTGGAGGTACATATTACAGCACCGAAATGTATTAGCAGCAGGTTTTGGAATACGAGTTGCCTTCGGGACAGAAAATAATGAATTTGAATGACTGCCTCTAACCCCCTTTTGAAGATGAAAGGCAGGGCAGACGGTTATTTTCCAGTCCCTGCCTTCAGCAGCGCTTCTTTATAAATAATAGTAAAGCACGAGAGGGGCCACGGCAGACCGTCGCACTTGTTGAAAACCTTCTTTCACTTCGCTGGGAGCACCGAGCCGTCCGTCCCTCCCTGTACTGAGCCCTGCCTGCACAGCGCACAGGCAGCGCAGCCCCGGGGGTAGCCCCGCTGCTGACCGCCGGGACCAGGGACGGGCCGAGGACCGGTACCGGCCACCTTTCCCTGCCCCCGTGGC
>JANHGB010042473.1:2928-13220 GCA_026283785.1 Coracopsis vasa
AAGGCAAGTTGCTCTCTGAGTGGAACTACAAAGGCACAGCTCAGGAACAATGCAAAATGATAAATATAGTTTCAGATTCACAAAGTTCAAGGGCAGCAGTGACTCAGTCCCTATTCTGAGAACTTTTACTGCATATTTCAGGCCATCACTCCCTGCTCCTATTATGACTAAGCCTGAGAAATATCACCCAGTGATTCTCTCCCCTCTTCCCAAAGATGCAGGTATACTAGAGGGTCTTAATTTAAAGATTAATTTATTTTTTTTTCTTTTTAAACTGACTCTTATTTTTGTTTTGATCCAGATGTTGGACCAGGCTTTCCCATACCTCTGTGAAACTCTCTTTAGAATTCCCTCTCACACAGGGTGATACTGGTTGTCTCTTTGGAAAGAGAAGACAGGCCATCTGCTCTGCCATTCTGTGTTCCACACAGTATCCCAAGGAAACAGAAAATGACAAAAATGGTTTCCAACAAAGTGCAAAGAAATTTGAAATTAAAATTCCATGTAGCTTTTCTTTTGAGTTAGTTACACAACTGGCAGTTACCATAAGCTGATGATTCTCTTTTTAATTTCCACAACTATACATGTACTTCTGTAAGACAAAAATTATGAGAATTTAAGACATTGTGGTTCTTCTGTAAAGAAAAAATGTGGATCCTTTAAACAGGCATTATTAAGTATTTCCCTTAAGCTGTATTGTAGCAAAATATTCCTAGTACATGCCTCTAAAAATAATCCATATTTCAGAGGATATTCTTTCTAAAAGGGGCACAGTAGTACTAATCTTCTAGGAGAAAGGGCTCTGAAAAGCAGGTGGAAAGAGGTCTTCCCAGTTCAAGCACATACACTGGTAACAGCTTTCAGGAAGGTTAAATCCTCCCATCAGATAGGCAGGGCAGATCTCAGATAAGCAGCAGAAATTAAGGATTATCTTGACTACAACACGAACTGTTTACTTTGCTATTTTAAATGGTTGTGTTGGCTCCATTTCATTTGTTGCTGGGTAATGCTTTCCAAAAGAGGACTGAGGACCAGACACCACAATTTATACTCTATTCAGAGTAATCCTACCGATTCTAGCAGCGGCTCCTAAAAATAACTTTTTCTTTTGTGAGGCTAACTTGCTGCACATTTGGTTACATTCTGTTATTGATTCAAATAGTGAATCAAATATTTTTTTAAATCAAATATTTTTTTTAATCAAATATTGATTCAAAAGTGCTCAGTGACAAGAAACTTTCCCTGTTGGATTGTATCAAAGATACAGTGTAGCTTCCTCTGAGTATAGAAAAATAAGCAGTAAATAAAGTTACTGTTTCACCTAAAAAAAATGAAGGTTTGAATGCTTAGGCATAATAGCTCAGAAAGCCAACAAGTGGGAAAATATTCAGAGGAAAAATTTACCTGGAAGGTGGTAGTTGAGGGAGTGACCCTCAAGTGACAAGCAATAGGAAAAACATCAAAATCATCTTCCCCGTGTAGTGCGTCAATGAGACCACAGTTCATTTCTCATCACTCTCATTCCAGGCAAATAAGGGCAGTGAGGAATTAATTCAAAGAAAGGCAACAAAAATATGCTGATGATTTGCTGAAACTGAAATGAAGAGAGACTACAAGGGCCTGGGACATTCCTAGCATGATTAACAGAAAATACATGCTGTTTTCTAGTGTATACTAGAGAGCAAGCAAACAATAGAAGCAGGTTCATTGAAGATGATCTGCAAAGACTGGCATAATTTTTTCCTATTACTCTTATTTGTTAACTTGCTTCCTTTCATCTTCACCAGTGAGAGAGCACCATTGTTCCTCCTGCACATTATCAGTTATAACACTCTTCAGGTATAAAATTCTTCACACATCAGAACATTCACCTTCAGAAAACAACAAGTTACCTACCCAAGAACTATTTTCTGCTGCACCCATCACACTGCATGTTATCTGTGCTATAATATACCTAAATCATAGCATTCCAAACTCCATGCATTCCACCCACAATCATATTTAATGCTCAATTCTGATAACATCTGTCAAACTGTAGTCCAGGTTTTGATACTGCAGAAGGCCAGGGGGTGGAAGCAAACTTGGATCTTCTGTTCATGTTCCCAATCCTCAAATATTAGCCTTGGTAACCTTGTGCTAACAAACAGAAACAAGGGACAACATCATCTGCTGCTCCACTGTATCCCAGATGTCTAAGCTGAGCATGCATGAGAGAGCCTGGGAGCTCAGGGAAGTGAGTCCGTGAACACGTGTGGCTGCTTTTGAGAACGGACACGTAAAATTGCTGCCTGCATTTAAGCAAAGGTCAGAGCACTTAGGCTGACTTATCATAGGATGGTTGGGGTTGGAAAAGACCTTAAGGTTATCTAGTTCTAACCCCCCTGCCATAAGCAGGGATGCCTCACACTAGATCATGCCACCCAAGGCCCTGTCAGCAATGACTGCCTGATATTGACATCTGCATGTGCCACCCGAGTCCTTAAGTGATGCTGATGACAGTGTTCTGTGGCCACACCTCATCCTGAGCTGATTGCGTTCAGCTCTGACTTCCAGCACCTTACAAAAAGGCACTTGGAGAGATGCAGTCTTTCAAGCAAAGACATGCAAGTGAGTCCCATGTAATGGTTTCATGTAGGAAAAGCCCTCTCTCACACATCTGGTTTTGCCCCTTCACAAATTGAGGTTGAAATTATTTGTGGATATGTAGAAGCTTAAGCTTACAAGGACATTCGGGCTTAGGAGCAGAGCTACCCATTCTGGAGAAAAACAAAACAAGGTAAAATATCAAGCAAGCAAAACAAGCAGTCAAACTGCAATGGAAACTGTCTCATCGTAAGTGGTAATCCAAATAGTTTGTTTCCCACCTCCAGAAGGCTCCTCTGGAGTACACAGAAACCACCCTGAGGGCAGGGAATAACGGTAGCACCAACAAAACCCTGCTACCTCTGAAATGGAAAACTAATCAGCAAAACCACACATTTCTTTCTGCCCTCATGTTTTTTGGCACCTTCTCATTTCTCAGCCTTCCTTTGCAACCACCATGAGTTATGAGTCTCCTTGCAAGCTGCAAGACTGTTTAAGTCTCCTGTTGACTTAAAAACAAACAGTTCCCGAAAGACTAATGGCAAAACACCCGATGTTTTTAATTCTTGAAGGATGTAACCTTGAAAGAAAATTTCCCTCCACTTCGTCTAATCCTCTCTTTATAAACAGCTGACTTTTTTGAGGAGGTGATAGGGAGAAGGCAAGGAAGCATAACAAAGCAGATACTCTTCATACCCGTGGGCGAGCCTACCTGTTCCCGGTGATTGTGGACATGCTACCAGCAGCACTTCCAGTAGCACACAATGTACCATCAGGCTCCAAGGGTATTTAATATTTAAACAAAGACTTGTGAGCTGTTCCACAACGGTAGAGGCCAGTGGGGATTGAAGATTTGCAAAACTGGATTCATAGATTAAAAAATAATAATAATAAAAATAATAGAGCAATCAAGGTTGTGAAATACCCTGGATTAAGCATGTGTTTTTGCTAATAACCAGTTCTTAAATGTGTATGTGTTCCTCCTAACTTCCAAGACTATAAACGTTCAAAATATTTGTAATGAAGGTATTTTTGGTGCATTTGAAACATTTGTGAAAGCACAAGATTTGTGCTTCGTTAAAGTAAATTGCAGTCACAGCACATCTTCACATCATCTTCAACTGCTCCATATTGCTCCAACTGTTCAGACAGGGCTGGAAACAACTCTCACAGAAGTCAAGAGTTGATGGAAAAACACACAATAAAAGAAAAAAAATCTATTTTTATATAGTATTTTTTAGCCTACAGCATAGTTTCCATAGCAGTATTAAACCAAACTATTTGGGATTTTGCCTCAACTGACTGGCTTGTGCTGTTGCAATTCAGAGCATTTCCAACATTACATGATGTTAGAATTACATGATCTCTGGTGGCAAAGTCACTCATTTCCATGCACATGCCATGGCTTGTCACCCACAAGTTGTTCTGACACGACTATTGAATTGGGTCACGCTCTAAACTGTGTGAGGCAACCTGGGTTGAAAACTGATGAGTGATAATTCTCCACTTTGAGAAAGAGGAGTTTCACACAATAAATCTGTGGAAGATGTTTTGAAGAGCTTTGAATTAGACATGCCATAGGAATAGCATTAGCCAAGAAGCATTGCCAAGTTTATTTCTCCCTGTATACTCGGCCTTGCATCGCAGGAAAGGGATGTTGTCAGACAACAGTGTTCACAGCCTTCCTGTCACAGTTAGTTTTTAAATGATGACCAAGTGCTTGGATATTTTGAATATTTAAAGTTTCACCTGGTTGCTTTATCAATGAACAGAGCTTTGTGCAATTAGATATCCTTATAATAAATCATGAAGCCAAACTAGTTGTCTCTCTGGATAATACTGTTATATTGATTTTAGGAGGAGATAAAAGCAGTTCTGGAATTACTAGAACATCCCTTATTCTGTCACATACTTGCACACAAAATAACCTTTAATACCCGACAATAATCATCCAAGCCATCACAGGCCTAATTTGAGCACAAATCTAATAAAGCCTACCAGCAGTTCATTTGATAGTGATTTTATTTCCCTTCAGGCTCTTTGCCATATATGCTGTGTTAGACTAAACCCTCATTAGATACTTGAGGATCAGCCCTGCTTAAACAGAGTCAGAATAACAGTGGCATAGCTGAGCAACAAGACCAGAAGCAGGCTGTGGTATTTTTGTGGATATTTTGGGCTAAATGGACTTTAACACAACAAATGGAAAAGGAACTATGTTGAGTATTTTGGGCCAGAAGGCATGCAGAACAGACACATGTAATTATTCACATATTTATGGTCAGGAAAACATCATCCAGTCACCTTTCTATTTCCTTCCCAGCTTTGACTTACTGCATCGTGTCTGCAACAGAATTACAGAGTTTGAAGATAAGCACTGTTTTTTCCTATTAGTCATGGTTGATCAAGAAATTATGTTTGGTTTATTTCTTGGACTTTCATTATGTGTATTCTGATGCAGTTCTTTTATTCAGTTTATCTCACCTTGTGCATTTCTGCAAGCTTTTCTTCTGGTTAGTTATTTTCTAAGTTGTATCTCTTTGTCTTTTGATTGATATACTTTAATAGAGAGAGCACGGTCTAGAAAAGTAGTTTAAATAGTGACTCAGTTTTGTTTTACCTGTTAGTTACATTGTTTGATATGTCAACATATTTTCTTAGTATTAAAGGTGAAATTCAGAGTTGAATAAAACTCAAGCAGTAGAATGTATTGGCTCTTTACACAGCAGTGATTGAAGACAAAGGTAATAACTGCTCAGCGTGGCTTACTTAATCTACCTTGGTGTAAAGCCAAATAAATTTCACTGTCTGAAATAAAAAGTAATTCTTAAACTACCAGTAGTTGTTAATGATTACTAGAACTGGAAATAATCCATCAACATTCACATGCTAGTGAGTAATAATATTCTAGAAACATCCTGAATACAGAGATTATACTCTATTTTAACAGCTAACAAAGAAAAGGTGAATTTACATCTCAATACTAATTTGCCTAATGAGAACCATTAACTTATGAAGTTAATGAACCGATACATCCACCAGCTCAGTCCAATGACCCTGTACTTTGGGAAAAGCTGAAGGATGTGTGTGGTGGAATGCTGCTGACCATTTCCTGAGGATCTGACTGGGTTCTGAGTGCCTGGTGAATAGCATTCAGCCCTGCTCAGGATAGGCAGTTGTTTGGAGAAAGAAAACCATGAGGAAAGGTGCTCTTCCCACACAGTAGCTCTGAAAAAAGGCTGCTGGCATTTTTTCGCATCCCTGAATAGACTGCACACAATTGGCTCCAACACCGTCCATTAAACATTACAGGGAGGAGAAAAAGCATGAGCACCTTTAACAGCATTAGAGCTGTGCTTTCTCACCTGCTTATTCCTGTCCCTTGTACACTTCTAATGTTTAGGCAACATTTATTGGCATGCTGAGACTTGCAACTTGAACATCGGAAGGGCATTGCATGAGTGAGATGAAGGATAGAAACAGCATAGTCACTGGATAGCTGTCACCCAGACGGACACTTGTGAACCAAATCCTAAGTACTGCTGAAACTCAATGTTGGGAATTTTGTGCTCCCGGAAAAAAGACGAAGCAGAGCAGACTGGCTTCTGCTTGCCTGTAGCAGGACAAAGTTGGTTTCTCTGTACCTCTGTTACCTACTGGTCTTCTCAGTTCAAGGGCATGGGAAGAGGCAGCTGTGCAGCGAAGGTTACAAGTGTAACCTTTGAACGCATATTTCAGAGTTCACGTATAAAGTCAGCCTGCCTATTTCAGCTGGAACTCGAACTGCTTAACCTTCAATCCCAGCGTCTTTCAGACCAGAGCTGCAAATGGATGGAGAAGATTGTTTCCAAACAGCCTGGCAGCCTGTTACACATTATCTTGAAGTTGAGTGGGCAGGGGGATGTCAGGGCACTCTGTCTGAGCAGAAAAAGGATGCCCTAGGATACAGCCCACTGGGCCACAGCTTGTGTATGTGTAAGTTCAGGCAAGTTTGTTAAAAGGCCATGCAATGCCCCAGGAGGGAGGCCATTTGTATGAGTGCCTTCCTCAAAGGTGTCAAGAAGCTGTAGGAGATGCTAGTCTTCCACTGAAGGCAGCTGGAGAACTAGGTGCCTGAAATTCCTTAGAATTGGGCTGCATGACAATGAAGTCATTCACAACTACTTCACTTTTCCTCCCTAAAGAGTTGCATACTTTTTTACTGTGTAATAATAAAGAGATGAGAGAAGAGGTGAGGAATGATGATACTGAGGAATGTAGTATTTTTAACAAAGCCAATTAGTTTTGGTTTAAAAATACAAAAAAACGCACTAACCCACAACAGTGTGTTCCATAAGTGATCCTCTAAGGATGAACTATCCCATATTCTACTAAAAAAATAAAATCCAGAACTCTAAGTGGCAGCTTACACAGAAGAGCAACCATAATCTGTTCACTTCTCACTGTTGTGAGCCATTTCAGTGTTTACTCATATTAATGCAGCAGACTGAACACACCTTTGCATGGGAAAGGTTTCTTTCTGTAGCATTTTACTCATCCTCAGTAGAACTGGCTACAACACAACACATTTTAGCAGCAGTGCAAATCTGTTCAGCTTTTGTGATATGAGGCAGCACACGGGCGCACTGCTCCCAGCAGAGGCCCAGTCATCATGCCCTGAACATGGAGAAGATGTTTCTTTTGAGCTGGGGCTGGTGTTGCAAGAAAACAGGAGCAGAAATTGCTTAGCAAATAGCCAAACAGAAGCTTATCATCTTTATGATTGTCTTTTAGAACTAAACCTTGCTTAAAGCAACTGTTCTGAGCACAAAACACAAGAGCAAAACCACCCCTTTTCGACTGTGAAGAAGTTCATCTTTTATGAAACCTGGAGGAACAGATGTTACTGTGTTCCCAGGCAAGTAAAATCTGGAAGGAAATGAGCACCATTATCCAGGAAATGAAAATGATTGGAAGCAGCTGTAAACTGGAGCCTGCTGACTCTCCCTGGCATGTTCTGTGGCCATCGCTCGTCCCTGCAAAGCAGGGCTTCAATGTCCCTTTAATTCATTTTACACTGTCAGGGACACCCCCGTAGAGGCTGGCTGCCACAGCCCCACTAGCATACTTGAAGATTAGCTTAGGGAAAGCACAGATGCTCTCCTAATCCCACGTGGAAGCTGCAAGAGAGTGCAAACTCCATATTACACAAGCTCCCTTCTCTGACTCAGTGGAAAGGATTTCCTGGATGCCCAAGGCAGTGTTTGGTCAGACACAGAGAGGATATGCAAGTGAGCATGAGTGCAGCTCAGTCAGTTACACCACAGACATGGTCTATCCAAGCACTTGAATTAAGAGTTATTGGCACATTCCTACATTTCTGGGCAGCCTTCCTGCCTACAGGACCAACATGCTCATGTGAACCCATGCAGCTATTTGGCTCAGAACCCTAAGGATTAAAACAAACCTATGTGAGGCTTCCCCTTGATGTTCTCAGGTGTGTACAGCCAGGATCCATGTACCTGTGCTGTATGCCCAGCTCCTCCTCACCACAAAAGCACCCTTCCTAGCTGCTGCCAGAAAAGAGTGCTGCGATTGCCACCACCTCGCAGCCATCTTCTGCAGCCTGGCTGATGGCTGTCAGCACTTCCAAGGAGCTGAAGATAAATGAAGTGAGGGCTTTCAGCAATCTGATAGTGCTGCAATCCAACAGCAACTGCACAAAGCAAGCTTTCCTGACCCCAAGAAAGGTGCATGGTGAAAGAGGCTATAATACTATAGCCATAGCAACACAAATGTAATGTCTTGTGTCTGGGAAGGGTTTGCAATAATATGTATGGTGTTATTAACCACCTGCATTTTAGATATGCTAAATCATCACAAGAGCTCTGACGCAGGGCAAGTGGCAGAGATCCTTTTTTGTTCATCTAGAGATGAAACACACCCTCACCCTGTGTTTATTTCAGTACATGAGCCCTGCTGAGAGGACTAGGTCAAGGGCTTCATCAGCTGCTTGGGGACATGCAGGCGACATCAGCCACAGCATTAAAGAGGTGGCATGACAATAACAAATAGAGCATGAGTTATCTCGAGCAAGCTAGTCCATGCTCTCCAACTGGCTCCAAGCCCCAGCTCAGAAAGTCACATAGCTGACATATCATCCTGTGAGTCATCCCCTGATACTGTGTGTGTCCGGCACAACTCATGTGGTTTGGCAGCAGTGAGGGAAGTTCCTTCTCCTTTCTTGCTGCCCAGAGTCAGTGCTGACCTACAAAATATACAAAGGGGTAAAGCCACCAGAAGACATCTATACAGCAATTTGACCATCTTGCTAGTCATCATCACCTCCTAGATGATAACTAGCAGCACTAGACAGGATTCATACCACAAACGTTACTTGCAAAGCTGTCTAGATGGAGAAATATGTATCAGCACAGCCAAAATACACCCACCTACACCAAAAATAAAGGTTTACAGCCCAGGTTGACTAATAGACTTAGACTCTCTGAATTCCCTGCTTAAATACCAGAACGCACACAGATCTTAGCCAAATGCAAACAACAGACATTCACAAAACAAGAGGATGGATAATTGATCTGCACAGCACTGCAAAGTCAGGCCCATCAGGTCATACAGATTTCATTCATGGTCTGCACCATTATGCCCTCTGAATCTACTCCCTAACCAGACAGCCAAAGCATTGGAACATGACTGGCATCCTGACAACATCCACTAGGACGTTGCCAACTGTCACTCTATCAGCATATGCTCAGTCAAAGCCACCATTCCCCCACAAACCCATCCTTTCTGCTTGGGCTGGCAGGTACAGGAGCTAAAGCCACAGCCTGCAGCAGCTGGCTGGAGTCAACTGGGAAAGATGCACATAAATGTGACAGGGTACATTAATCACAGAGAAAGGCAGGCAGAAACCTCAGATGCAGTGGGTCTTCTGGCAGGACATGGAGCAGAGGGTTCAGGAGCAAGGGAAGAAAATAACAGCAAACAATGAACCATGCAAGTACATGTGAAAATTACAGTCCTCAGACTAACCTCAGGCCTGAGTCCCCTGAGTTTTGGCTAAACTTAAACATTAAAAAAGTTGTGTGCATGAGAGGAAAGACACGCTGTTTCAGGATCAAGGACATGGAACCAATAGATGAGAGAAGCAGAAGCAAGGCAAGGCAGGAGTCCTCCCAGCTTGCCAGACGTGACTCCATCCATTCTAGACAGGTACTGCCGGTTAACCTGGACGAACAGATGCTACATGTGGAAGGAAAACTGCCTCACTGGAGTGCGCAACAGCAGCTGGCATGTGATTTGTCACTTTAATGATAATGAAAGGATTATGTTAATAGGCAGGTAGCTATAATGAGAATAGCGACACAGACCACACACAGTACATCTTTTCAGATGCAAAGAGGAATGGCCATGGTGACTGAGCAGTCTATTGACCATTCAGACAGATGTTTAAGATGAGTGCTTAAAACCATATTTTTTCATGAAGAGCAGAGCAAGTGAGTCTTATGTTTTTTCTGTCAGGGTAGGGTGTAGGTTTTCTGCATTAGGTCTGATGGCCATCAGCTCAAGAACAGCTGGGATTTTTCTTCCGCAGTGAAAGAAAATATATCATACATTTCAACCCTTAGCTAAAAGCTGTCATCCTGAAATGCTGGATAAAGTGCTGCAAAACACCAAGGCTGTTTTGTACCATTGCAGAGATGATTCATACC
>JANHGB010042475.1:0-15511 GCA_026283785.1 Coracopsis vasa
TGGGGCAGTTCACAGAAGAATTCCAGTTCAGTGTGAAGGGATCCCCTGAGCCTCTGACGCTGACTGTGAGGTGAGGAGGGTTCTAAGAGTTTGGTAGTCACATTGTAGCTCTCTCTGGGCCGTCATGTCCCACATATGTCATCTGCTGATGGAGCAGAGAAAGAAAAGGCTTGTCTGAAGTCTTAATCTTGGCTCTCATCCTGGCATCCCCACACTAAGAGCCACAATAACCTTGGCTCCAGTTTGTCCCTGACTCCTTGCGACTGCAGCAGCAAATGCAGTGTAATTGTCGGCAAGAGGGAGTCATGGAATAGTTTGGGTTGAACGCACCGTTTGCTGTGGTCCTTGATTTTGACCTGAGAGGCAGAGCTGGCATTGGTTGGCATCAACCATGACATAGATTAATGGGTGGTGTGCAGCTTCACGTGGTGATTCAAGTGGATGTTGGTAAGTCTTGGAGTTTGGAGCCTTAAAGTCTGCTGAATTTAAGGGCAGGTGAGGTGATGTGGTGGGTTCAGGTCTCATTATCCCTACAACTACTTGAAAGGAGGATGGAGCCAGGAGGTGGCTGGTCTCTTCTCCCAAGTAACAAGGGAAAGGACAAGAGGAAACAGCCTCAGTATGCGCAGAGGAGTTTCAGACTGGGTGTTAGGAACAGTTTCTCCCCAAAATGGTGGTCAGGCATTGGAACAGGCTGCCCAGGGCAGTGGTGGACTCACCATCCCTGGAAGTGTTCCCAAACCGTGAAGACGAGGCCCTTAGTGACGCGGTTTAGTGGTGGCCTTGGTAGTGCTGGGGTGACAGTTGGACTTGATGATCTTAAAGGTCTTTTCCAGCGTAGATGATTTTACTATTCTGTGTTGGGTGGTTTAAGACCTGTTGTTCTTGGATGTGTCAGCTGGTGCGCTGGTGATAAGCTGATGCTTTCCTCCAAGATTCAACTGTCCACTGTGTTGAATTGTTGCTGCTGTTGTCAAGGGATGTTTGGGGCTCCCTTGGCTTCATGTCTCAAAGTCCTGCCCCGTAATGACTGTGTGGATGAAGATCTTCTGAGAAAGGTGTTCCTGTACTCCTTGGAAAAAGGAGTTCCAGCTGAGAAATGCCAAAGCAGGAAAGCTGTGGCTGGGAAGGGTAGTTACATTGACTCTGCTTTACTGGGGCCACCCCTGTGTCCAACACATTACAATTGAGGAAAGTGAGGCAAGGAGCCATCACTTGTTCGGTGTCCTTCATCAGGCCATCAGCAACTTGGGGGCATACCCTGCATGACACTGTGCCCCAAGGCCCACCAGCAGCTATGGGCTGCTGACCACTTTGCTTTGGCTGCCTCCTGTGCGCCTTGATGCTGTGCTGAGCATGAGAGTGAGGGGTTGATTTGAAACCTCCTGAGGTTCTCAGGACAGCTTTTACCCACCGGAACGGTAAGGAAAGCTGAAGGCTTTGCAGTTCTCTTTAACCCAGGCAATGTCTCCTCTGCCTTTGTCCTCACAGTGGCTGTGTCATTGGACCGGCGTTTCGTTTCAATGTATCGTCCCTCCGCTTCGGTGAAGTCTCCTTTGGTGAGTGTACACTGGGCTTGGGCTGCAGGGTGAGAGGTCTGAGCCTTACCCAAATGGAGCACTTGGCCAGAAGAGCATTGTCACTTGTGTTCCTCCATAGCCACCTTCAGCGTGTCGAAACCAGGACTGCCAGCTGCTAGGCAGTATTTTGCCATCATGAGATCAAACAGAACCAGAGAGAATGGCACAGAGCCAATTGAATGGTTCAAGTAGAACCTAAGGAGTAGAAAGTCAGTGTTCTCTGGTGTCCCTCACAGTCAGTCCAGCCCCAATCTCCCAATCCTTGGCAACAGAATGACTGTGAAAGTCCTTCTTGTCCCAGGACAACAGGATAAGGGAGTTGAAGGCAAGTTGCAGCTGCCGTGGGTGAATGTTGCTGTTGTGAGGCAAGGGCACCATGTACCCACCTGACCATTAGCATGAGGAGTTAATTAGTGCTGTGAGGCTGACTCACTGTCATCTCCCAGGTAACATACCCAAGCAGTAGCTCTGCTTTGGGCACCCATGTCTTCAGACATGGGCTCCTTCTCCTTCACCACCAAAAGCCCAGCTCTGCTGACAAAGCTGGTGGCTCTGCACCCAGAGCATCTCCTCTGAGATGCAGATTCTGGTTCTCCATCTCAGTCTCACAAAGGACTTCTCACTGTGATGGTCTAAAGTTTAAATGTGAACTCAACCCCCCAGATCAGCTGTGATTGTGTCACTGGCTTCCATTATGAAAAGCAAGTACCAAAGCTGAAGCAATGTCAGACTTTGTGGGGTAATGAAAGCCAGCGTGCAGCATAGCTGTGTCCCCCCACTCCTTCGGGAGGGTGAGACACAGGTCCTGCTTGTTCTTGAGCAAGCATCAGGTTTGCCTCCAGTAAAGTGGGCAATGAGCTGTCACGGGCCCAGTCTTGGTTGTCCCAAACCAGGAGATGCATCGAGGTTTCTGTCTGGAGAAACTGCTTTAGAGTGCTCTGCATCATGCTGTGGCTCCCAATTTCATCCTTCCTTTCTTTTCCTGGATCATCTCTTTGATGATAACATACTGCTTTTATCTATTGAAAACTGTGGGAGTGTTTGTGGAGTTCACAGGGACTTTCCTGGATTGACTTTTCAGAGTAAATGCTCTGGATGCACTGCCGTCATTGAGAAGGAATTGGTGCTGGTCTGGGGGAGGTGAGGGCTCCTCACAGTTAGAGAGAGACACTTGTGGTGTTCAGCATCACACAGAGTGGGCATTTCTGTGTGACCAGCGTAAAAGGGAACTTAATGGACAGCGACTTCCCCACAGAGCTTCTCGATCCGCTGTGATTGGCATTGAAAGGAGGCAAACTCCAAGCGCAGTTTTATCACAGCAGGATGTCCACACCAGGAATCACGGGATAATAAACTCCTGTTGGTGTCCTTTTGCCAGGCTTTCCACGCACCCTGTGCTGCCGCCTCACTAACACTTCCTCGGTGCCCTTCAACTTCAACCTTCGCATTCCTGGGGACGGCTCGGGAGCGCCCAGTGTGACCAGTTTTGCTCAGGTGTCAGACAGCACTGGTCCGTCGTGGAGAAAGCGGGCCCGCGGTGCCAACAAGCCAGCTGAATTTACCATCAGTCCCTTCAGAGGGACCATCTGCTCCAAGGGACACTTGGATATCCAGGTATGGGAAGAGTCCTGCCCTGCGTGCTTCAGAGGTGGAGCTGGAGCTTCAGTGATGTTGAGGGGGCTTTAGCACTGCTGGCTCTGAGCATCACGCAAGTAAGAGATCTGCACTAGTGTTGGGCTCTACAGCTGCCCTGGCAACCGCAAAGTGTATTCAGTAATTCAGATATTGTCCAAAGACTTCTGTACTGCCAGAGACTGTGCTCTACATATGAACCAGCAGAAGAATTAAGGCAAAGATCATAGAATCCTAGGCTGTTTTGGGCTGGAAGGGACCTTACAGCTCATCCAGTTCCAACCCCCTGCCATGGGCAGGGCCACCTTCCAGCAGACGAGGGTGCTCCAAGCCACATCCAGGCTGGCCTTGAACAGTGCCAGGGATGGGGCAGCCACAGCTTCACTGGGCTGCCTGTGCCAGGGCCTCAGCACCCGCATAGGCAAGAACTTCTTCCTGGTATCTCATCTTTCTAATATCTACTAAATCCTCCCTTTCCTTGCTGTGGAACAAGATCTGGAGGGCACTGCGTATGGATGATGGGTTTTGGGAGTGATGAAGTATTTGATGCTCTTGTCTTCCAGGTGACCCTGTGCTCCAACACCGTGAAGAGATACAAGCTGGCCCTGGTGGTAGATGTGCGTGGTGTTGGCAAAGAGGTGTTATCACTGCCCATCAGAGCCAGGTACCAGCACTTCCCTTGCAGCCCATCTTCTTTCCTTGTGCATCTGCCCCAAGCAAGTGGTGCTGCCTTGCACAGAGCTGGCTGGCTCAGGCTCCAAATGAGGAGATTTGCTCAGTGAGCTAGTTCTGCCCGGCTAAACTGGGGAAGAGCAGCGCATGGAAAGCAGCCTGTGATGAGCAGCATTTGTGCTCAGCCACAGGCACGGCCCAGAGCCTTTTCCTACAGGGAACTGTGATTATATTCCTTATTGGCCTGCTCTGGGGGCTTGAGGTGTAATGTTTCCAACGGGCCGCCTCTCCTCCTTCCTGCAAGTGTTGGACTTGTACTGGGTTGTGACCAGAATCCAACACTGGTTTGGGCCACAGCGAGCAGCTGCTGCAAGCTGTTGTCTGTCTCAGTTAAGAAGGGGGTTTGCAGCTAGACGAGG
Organism: Coracopsis vasa; assembly: GCA_026283785.1. Taxonomy (NCBI): domain Eukaryota; kingdom Metazoa; phylum Chordata; class Aves; order Psittaciformes; family Psittacidae; genus Coracopsis; species Coracopsis vasa. The sequence continues at coordinate 4,304 of JANHGB010042475.1, forward strand.
GGCTTAGGCAGCACTGGTGAGGGAAAAGTAAAGGTGAGATCTTATGAAAGACAAAGTAGTCTTTGGTGTGGAAGGTGAGCTCAGGTTTTTCTGCTTCCCTCTGGCTCTGTTGAGCATTGATGTTCTCAGACTTCAGCTGAAAGTTGTTCTTGCTTCAGCCAGATTCAGGCCTGTTGTGCTGCGGTGGGTGTCAGTTCAATGCCAAGAGGGATGCAGTTCACCGATGCTGTTCCCTCTCCCAGGCAGAGTTGTGCAGTCGGTGCCTGGGCTACAGTTGTGTAGAATAAGTGCAAATGGGAGCAGCTGGTGTGTGGACCTGTGGGGAGAGGACCAAGGCAGCCACAGGGCCGAGGAGAGGGTTATCACTCACGGCACAGAGCAGGTGGTGGCCTCTGCCCTGCGTTGCTGGGGTAAAGGGCTGGATTTCAGGCAGGGACGCAGCAGTGTTTTCCCTGAGACACTGGAGCCTGGTGTTCCTGGAGCCTTGGCAAGCACTGTGCCTCAGTGGGAAAGCTCCCTCAGAGCTCACACCTTGCTGGCACCATGGAGAGGGTCCTTGCAAGCCTCCTGGGGCAAAGGAGGGGCAAAGCTGACGTGGGACAGGGCACCGTGGTCTGCCTGGGCACTGGGCAGCTTCTGTGATGCTGAGTCTCAGGGTCTGCCCCTCTTTTGCAAGAGGCGGTTGGGTAAAAAGAAATTAAAGGCTATTTGTCACGGTAGGGGTATGAAATGGCTATTTGACAGTGACAAATGTGTGTCATGCTCCATTTGGTGCTCATTGAGAAGTAAACAAGTAAGCAACACTGTCTGAGAATCTAATTCCCTTTTGCTCATCTCTCTGCCTAGATGTGTAATTCCCCCGCTGCGAGCGCTCCACCCTGCTGTGACGTTTGGACAATGCTCTCTCAAAGTCCCTTATCAGCAGATGCTGACCCTTGTGAACGACAGCAACCTTCCAGGCTGCTACTGGGCTCTTCCTCAGGTTTGGCATCGCATCCGCCTCTTGCCTCCAATGTCACCTAGGGGTTTGTTAGGGAAAAACCAGGTTTGGTTAAGATGTTGCTGGTTTGTATTCAACCCTAAAGGTTTGCTGGGAACAGGAACCTGCCTGAATATCAACTTCAGGAAGCAGCTTAAACTCTCCAGAAAGCAGATTATACTCTAGTCTTTGGGATGCTTTCAATGCAGGAGAACTTGTAGGGTTGTGAAAAGCTGCTGCAAGGAGGCTGGCAGCACAGGACGGGGGGTTGTGGAGGCAGCAGCTTTTGGACCCCCTCACGATGCTGAACGTGTACAAGTCTTGGGTCTTGAGTTGTGCCTTTCTGCTTTCTCCTAGGGATTTTTAGACATGTGTGTGAGTTGCCGTTGTGGTAGATGTTAAAGAGTTGAAAGTTTCCTCAAAGGTCACTCTGAAGTCGTGTTTGATTCTGTCCCTTACAGGAGAACAAGGCTGCTGCTGCTGTGTGGTACTCCAGCCCTGAGCCCCTTGGGATTATCCAGCCTCACAGCTCGGTGGAGATCCCGTTCACACTGGAAGTCCAGGTGACGGGAAAGCAGGACACCGTTGCTCGTGTGGCGCTGTTTGGGAGTAAAGAATCCCCACTGGTGAGTGCTGGGGCAGACGTGTGCCTTTGTGCCTCTCACCTTGGTGGGATGTAAAGCGTAGAGGGGTTCTTCCAGGGAAAATGATCTATAGCTGTTGTCTACAAGGAAAGAAGGGATTCATGGCATAAGCAACACTAATGCCTGGAGAAGAGGGAGGCTGGTATCCCCTTAGGTGGTGTGTCTGACACTTCCGTGTGTCAGTATGGAAGTGTCTGACACAGCATTTAATTACGGGTGTGTGAGACAGGACAACAAGCCTAATCTGAAACCCAGGGCAGTCCCTGGCTCTTGTACTCTGCTGTGTTTGTTACAGCTGAACAGCAACCTCTGCTTCATTAGAATTTGTATTGAGGAGCAGGCTGGGATACCCTGAATCCTGCTACAGCGAGCGCTGTGTTGGAAACAGTGCCACAGGGATGTTCTGTCCAGAGCTGGAATGCAGCTTTGCCGAAAGTCAGGTCCATTGTGTGTGAGCAACATCCATCCATCAGATCTCCTTGCCAAGAGCTCACCAAGGACACCATAGTCTCCACACCGCTTGCATCTGGAGCACAGAGACTTTCTTTGTCCACCAAGCTTGGAAGTGGATGAGGCAAAGCCTTCCTGGGCTGAAGCCTGCTAAAAGATGTTGTTTGCAACAACAGCAATGACAACAAAATGTAGAGAAGGGGATGGTGTCTGTAGTCTCCTGACTTCATCTGGCTGAAACTGAGAACAAATCTAGTTAATGAAACTTTAATTTAAAATGATACTAACTTTTGAAGCAGCTGGTTTAGAACGTCTTGTCAAATCTTGGAGCATGAAAGAGGATGTCAGAGCACGTTGCTGGGAACCTGATTCTTTCTGCAACGGAAAATAAGGCTGACATTTTGAAAGTACTTGCAGGGATTTCAACTTTTTTTGAAGTGAACGGAAATACTGCTACTAAATCCCCTGGATGCCACCGAGTATCTGCAGTCCACCCTGTTGTGGATATGCGTGTAAATCAGTCCACAGGAAGGCCAGGCAGTGCTGGAGGTCTGAAGTTTGATCACTGTTGCTCTTATGAGCAACTTCCATTTATATAGAAGGAATATTTCCCTTGAAGAGGAAAGTTTCTCCCCACTAGAATAACCAGTTGTTTAACTGTGAGCTGCTTTTTAACTACTGGTTTCTTGCACAGCTTTTACCCTTGGGCTAACAGTTTGTAGTTTCAAAGTTCACCTTAACTTAATCTTTTTGATGTGGAGGTGAACATGTCAACCTTTTGCCCAAAGGGTGAGCATTTCAGCTGGAGGATCGTGGCTGTCCCTAAAGACACGACACGTGGGACTGAGTGAGCCTGTGCCCGGTCAGTCCATCCTCAAGGTGCTGCGCTCGTGCTCTGCTGCTGCTGGCAGCCAGTAAATGCTGGTCAAAACCTAGCTGGATGTTGCCTGCACAGATGGGAGTTTCTGGGTGTCGTTTTCTCTAGGTCTGCCTTATGGCTTGAGTGCAGCTTCAGGAGTTCCCTGGTAGCTGACTCCTCCGGAGCTTTCTGGGCCAGCGGAAGAGCCGCTGTCCTGTTATACATCCTGTGCTGGTGGCAAATCCTAATGTATGGATCATCTGATGCAAGCCTGAGCTTAGGGGAGTGGCTGCCATATATTCCAGAAAGCAAGATATTACAGCATCTCAGGCTGGTTTGGGTTGGAAGGGACCTCAAAGCTCATCCAGTTCAAACTCCCTGCCACAGGCAGGAACACCTTCCACTAAACCTGGTAGCTCCAAGCCACATCCAAGCTGGCCTTGAACAGTGCCGGGGATGGAGCAGCCATAGCTCCTCTGGGCAGCCTATGCCAGAGCCTCACCACCCCTCACAGGGAAGAACTTCTTCGCAGGATCCCATCTTGATCTCCCCTCCCCTGTCAATTTAGAGCCGTTCTTCCTTGTTCTGTCCCCACAGGCCTGGTTAAGCTTTGGGGTGTTTGGAGCTGAGGAAATCCAGGCAGACTGGATAAATTCTCCTTGGTTTTAGTGATGTGAGAAGGGGGTTTAGCAAAAGGATCCACATTCCTCCTCCACTAGTCTGTGCCACTTCTGCAGGAACAAACTTTTGGGTCTCAGGCTGTCAACAGAAAAAAATACTGCTCGAATGATGCAATTAATAATTAATGTCTCAAACAGTCAGAATTCCCCCAGCCTACGAGTACCCTTAGAGCTGTCCAGTCATTCTAAACTTTCCCTGTTGTTTTTTCCTCTTTCCTGCCTGCCTCCTGGAGCAGAAAATCCATTTGTTGAGCACTGGAGAAGGACCAGTTGTCCACGTGCACCCAAGTGAGATAAATTTTGGCAGCATCCAAGTTCTACAAGATGCTTCCCGAACCCTCCGCCTCTCCAATCAGTCCGTCATCCCTGCGTCCTTCTCGGCAAAGATGGTAGGTGTCGCGGGGGCTGTTTTCCGGCACAGGTGACTGGCCCATAGCAAGCTGTGACTGGATTATTTATTTCTATGCAACATTTGCACATCACTGTCTGAGAGAGAAAGCAAGATGTTCCATCCCAGCGCAGCAAGAGGAGCCTGGTTGTGGGGACAGTTGTAGCTGGGGCACCCGTCAGTAAAACAGAGTTTGCAGAGATGTTTGAGCAGAAAGGAGCTCATTTCTGCAAGTTCTCCCTTTATTTTGTGGAAGGCGTTTAGCTGTGAGAGTCTTTTTTTTTGGAACTGAGAGGTCTGTCCTCAAGGTGCTTACGGTGAAGTGGGTTTCACAGCTCCTGGGGGTCAGAGCAGCTGGGTCGTTGGCCAGAAGCAGACTTGTAAGGGTTGTGTACCTACAGAGCCTATGGGCTCCGTAACATTGTAGAGCATGTGGCTGCAGAAAGAGGCTGTTTAATTCCTGGAGGCCGCATGGTGGGAGAGGCTGTGGAGCAGAATGAGGTTGTGCGATCCTCTGGCAGGGGCTGCTGCGTCCAGGAAGGGCTCGTGTGCTGGGGCTGAGGGGTGCTCCCCACCAGAGGGGAGTCTGTGGGGGGCTTCAGAGGAGGTTTGTTCTTCTGCAGGCCGGGTGGTTGAAGTTGTGGAGCTGCTTCACCCAGGCCTGTCGCTGGGGACTTGGTTGTGTCTGCGCATGAAGCATCCAGCAGTGTGTGAGAGCACAGGCTCAGCCCCCTGGGCAAGGAGGAGGGGGCTGAATTTCCCTCCTGCTGCTTTTCCAGCTGTTTGGGGGTTAAATAGAACCTCGAAGTGGGGGATTCCCAGGGCAGGTTTCTTTGTCTGCACCATAAAAATCTGCTTTCCATCTCTGCAAAGAGCAAGCTCCCCAGTGCCCTCAGCAGCTGCCTCCTTCAGTGCCCTTTCTAACTTGCTGGTAGCCAAAGCAATTGTTACTGTGCTCATGAGGGGAAACCAAACATTCCTATTATGCTGTGCCCATTGGCAACTGAATTACAGACGGTTAGGAGTGTTCAAGACAGCTGTGCTTCTAGAAGCAAGCTGAGAGCTTTTCCCAACGGAAAAGCAGGAGGAGTTTGGTTATTAAATGTTGTGCTTGGCAGCAGCTGGCGAAGCCGTACCCGTGTCCTGGAGAACCCCGATGCGCAGAGTGGTGTCCCCGGTCTCCCCAGCCTGGCAGGGAGGGCAGATGCGATCATGGAGGGGTGAGCTGTGGCCAGGGAACACAAATGGAGCCAAGCTCTGCCCCTTGATTCCGTAAAACATCCCCTTGATGGTGCTCGGGGCAGAGGCCAAACCAGAGTAGTCCCCATGCTTGTGCTGAGGAGATGCTGGTGTTGAGGAGCCAGGAGGAGGCCGGTTGGTGGTGGGAGCATGTAGCCAGCCTCAGGCTCTGATCTCCACCTCCTGCGGGGCTCGGGGTGCTTTTGGGCTGTTTCCTGCCGCTGGCTGTTTGTGTGGATAAGGAGCAGCTTTGAAATGAAGAACACAGGGTCCCCCCGACCATGAGTGCTGAACCACCGGGGACAAGGCTCTGCGCCCAGCTGGTGCAGGAGGGGGTTTATTTCCCCTTCATGAGCAGCCCCACGAGGACAGTGGGTCAGCCTGACAAGGCGGGAATGCTGTTGTTAAGAGCTACGGCTCTTGCTAGAGCTACGTTTGCTTGATCAAGTACAGCTGCCTTTGTATGTGGAGTTCTGCTTCCTCTGTCACTTGTGCAAGGCCAGAGTGACCAGATCACTTCGATGAATCAGCTGTAAGTAGCTTCAAGAGAGCTGCTTGAGGTGTCTCCTCAGTCATCCCTTAGGGCAGCTATCCCTCCCTTCCCCTCTCTCTCCTTCCCTCCCTCCCTCCGTCAGATGCACACTGGTGTCCATTGTAACCAAATTGTGGAAACTTTTATTCACGATGGACGTCTGTGCTGGGATAAGCTCCTGATCCTAGTGCTGAACTTCTGAAGTGATGGATCCCAACCCTTGCTGGCTGCTCAGGGACTCTGATGTCCAATAGCACAAGCTCCTACAGGGTCAGAAATAGCCACTGTCTTTGTGTATCTAGTGCATACAGCTATGGCATCATTTCCCGGCGCACTCAAGGATAAGCAAGTAGCAGAGATGTTACCAGAGGTTGGGTATTTGTCTTGAAAGTGGGGGGATTTTGTAGCGTGGCTCCAAGAGGTTTCTTGTCTCTGGAACAGAGGCTGGGTTGGGTGCAGGCAGAAGCTGACCTAGAAACCCAAGAGAATGTGTCTCGACAAACCCTTGTGGGCCTGGCAGGTCTCCTGTTCAGCAGTGCACTGTGCTGCCCCTTGGAGCCAGAGCAGATGCTGACTGAAAGAATGAGGACAGGATGCAAATCCTCCTCCCCTGGCGTGGGCTGTTGGCCTGGCTGGGCCCAGCAGGACTGTGCTGGGTCACCCCAGGAAGTTGAAGGTCTGGCTCCGTCGAGACACCCATCCTCATTCCTCAGGAATAGTTTCTGGGGTACAATTTTCTGCCCGGCTTGTTGCCAAGCTTTGATAAATGAGCTTTGTCAGGGAGCAGACTCGCAGATTCACCTTTGGAGCAGAGCTCTCAGGGCTCCTTTCCAAGCGAGCTGCCCTGTGTCAGCATGAATCAGAGAAGTTAGACATGAATGTCAATGGAATCTTCACACCCACTGGCTTGGTGTGAACGTGTTGGCTGGGCAGCCCTTGGCTGGTGGCAGCCAGGTCCGTGATTTCCATCCTAAATGAGTTTTTGGTTGTCTTCCAGGCTGGCGAAAACTCATGCTGGAGTATTGGACCCAGTGAAGGAGTGATCCCTGCCAAGGCCGAGGTGTCTGTGACTGTCACTGCGAACTTGGATGACATAGAGCAATTCAGGGATGAGGTGGTGCTGTTCATTGAGAACAGTCGTGCCCACGTCATCCCCGTCCAGGCTGCTGGCGTTGGCACCACGATTGTCATTGACAAACCCTTTGGCCCGGAGCTCAACCTGGGACCCTGCTTCAGGTAGGGAATCTCTCGGCTCCCGCTTCCCCATGGGCTCAGCAAGGAGGAGTTCTGCTGCAGTCCCTCAAGCTTCTTCAATGCTCAAGGTCCTGGCTCTGCTTCCCTGAAGCCACAGGGATTCCTTTAGAAACATTTTATGGCCATTTGAAAGTCGTTAGCTACTCTGAAAAGCCACCAAGCTGGAGACCGGTTGCTAAATTGTTGCTGAATTGTCTTTAGTCACAATCCATTTATTTCCTCACTTTATCAAACACAGATTTGGAGGAAAAGGGCAGGTCCTGGAAACCTCCAGCTGGGAAATGCTGCATTACAAGTATAAACATGTTTCTCTTTGCAGTGTTGTGGCTTGCTTTCCCATTCCCTCTGGAGTATCATCTCACAGCAGCAGCAAGCCTGGGCAGTAGCTTGTTAGCAGCTCCTCGACTGGATGAATGGTGCTGGTTTATTTCCCCTCTGCCTGGGAACCCTGGAGGAGCAGCAGAATTTCCTTGTCCTGTGTCACCCCCCAGTTGGCTCCTCTACCCCACTGTGTGCCCGGTTGCTCTTTATTAGACGTGGTAGCTCTTTCCTGGTTTCTCCTGCCTGCTTCCCGAGGCTCAGGCAAGCGAGGGTGGATACAGGACCAGCTCTGGAAGGGGGAGGAAGTGTGGAAGTCTGCTGAGGTGGACTGGGATAAATGAAGTGTCTTAATTGAAATTGCTGAGCTGGAAGGAGAAGATTCACTGGTCGCAACGTGTGTGTCTGAAACCAGGCGTGTTCTTCAAGACAGGAGAAAAAAAGTGCTGTTTGCCTTGTGCTGGAGACCTCCTCAGCCAAGAAGAACAGTCTTCTTGGGGTGCCTCTTCCTTTCTGTGTCTGCAAAGAGGGTCCGTGGTGCTCCGATACCTGAATTCTTGGGGTAGAAAGAGCAGGTTAATCCTACCTTAAGTAGTTGGGATAGATTTGGAGAGGTAAAATACGCAGCCACGAAGCATCCACATAAGCAGGGACGTTGCAGGGAGGTTGGTGCTTGTCCGGAGTTTCCTGTGCTCAGTGCAGCCACAAGCTGGCTGCACAATGGAGGGGACAGTGTCCATGTGATTCATGTAGTTGTCTTCTGCCCCCCTTTATGTCTTTGCCTGCAGGCTCAGTTTGGAGCTGTTGCCATTGCTGTCGGCTGCAGAGCTGCCACCAAAGGGTGGTACGCTGCGGGCAATGAGCGTTGGATGCTCCCTAGGAGATGCCTCAGAGGCGTGAACAACAGCTCCCAAGGGGAAGGTGGAATGGCAGCGAGGCTGTTCCTCCACCCACTTGCATCTGGGGCAGGCTCTTCATGAAGCTCTTCCTTGCTGGGTGCAAGCAGGGCAGCTGCTGGATGGTGACAAACCTAGGGGCAACCAAGGTCTGGCTTTTGGTGAAGCTTTGCGCTCGGTCAGCCTTCTTGGAGGTGGTTTTGTTGCCGAGTGTGCAGTCAGGCCGTGCCCTCAGGGTGCTGAAGCTGGGTGACCACTGGCAAATAGCAGCTCCCCTGCCATTTTGTGTCTCTGCTTCTCCTCTAGCCTGGATCCCTGCTGTTACCGCTTCAAGATGACAAACAAAGGGCGACGCACCCATCTGCTCTATTGGAGCACAGAAGGTGGCACCACACTTCAGCAAAGCAGTCATCTCCCTCCCATCAGTAACACCAAGGGCAAGGTTTCCTCCTGCGGCCCCGTGTTTAAGCTTCAGCCGCTGAGGACGGAGCTGATGCCCGGCCAGACAGCAGAGATGGTGCTGGAAGGCTCCTGCAGCACCCCCCAGGTGAGTTCCCCCCCATCAGGGCATTTCTGCAGCCCCTTGACATTTGCCTGAGCAAATGAGCAAGTGCTTTTGGGAACCTGGTTTCCTGCCATAACTTACCATGGCAGCACCAGTTGCTTTCCGTGCTCGCCACCATCAGTTGCTGAGGCTTTTGGAGTTCCATGGCTACCATAAAGCCAACTTGTTGGTAGCAAAACATGGCCTGAAGACACTGTCGCCCAAGGCTCCGTCCAACCTTGCCTTGAACACTGCCAGGGATGGAGCATTCACCACTGCTTTGGCAACCTGTGCCAGTGCCTCACCATCCTCACAGTAAAGAACCTCTTCCTTCTATCTAACCTGAACTTCCCCTGTTTGAGTTTAAATCCATTACCCCTTGTCCTGTTGCTGCAGTCCCTGAAGAAGAGTCCCTGTCAGGCATCCTTGTAGGCTCCCTTCAGATAGTGGAAGGCTGCTCCGAGGTCTCCACGCAGTTTCTCTTCTCCGGGCTGAGCAGCCCCACTTTTCTCAGCGGGTCTTGAAGTTACAGGTAGATGGGGAGCCCAGGCAGAAAGTAGCTAAAGAAATGGCCTGGCAAGTTGTCGCTGTGGGGAAGCAGCAAGTGAAACAAAACACCCAGGAAGGTAGGGAGTGTCTGGGAGCAGCACTGATTTTCCTCTGTAGACAAACACGGGCCGGGAGCTTGTCTGGCGCGGAGACCGGGACGAGAGAAATGAAGCCAGGGTGCCAGCTCTAATGATGCGAATGACGTCCGTCCACATGGGAAACTGTTCCAGGGATCATTAGAACTGACAGCTTGACCTGTGTCAGTATTTCCATCACCGCTCGCCCCAGTCCCTCAGCCAGCCCCAGTGTCCCCAGGGCAGGCAGGTCTCGCAGCACCCTTGGGTGGCAGCTCCGAGGGGCAGATTTCAGCAGGGTCACTGAGTGTTCTCCTCCCTGGACCCTTCTTTCCAGGGGAAATCCAGCTCTGCAGAGGAGCTGCCATCTGACCCTGGTGTGCATTCCCTGGCTCCAGGAGCACTGGGCACAAGTGTTTAAGTGAGTAGGGACTAAGTCTGCATTAAGCTCCTGCTGCTACTAGAGTTTGAGAGGTGTTTTAAAGGATTGCCTCAGTGGTAGCTTGAGGAAGACTTGATTTCTCAGCTGGTTGACTCCAATGGGACTGACCCTGTGCAGTCCTGAGCCCATAAGGCTTTGCTGAAGAGGGAAGATGGTACCAGAAAGGAAATGAAGTGGTCAGGCCACTGGTGAGGGTGTCTTGCCTGGAAAGCCAAAAGGGTATCTGTGAGCTCAGCTGTGGCTACCTGGCTCCTGCAGTCCAGGCCAAGATCCTGGGATTGGGTTTTCCACCTTCCCTGGGTCTTGAGAACTTCATACTCTTGAGGTTGGTTAGAAGCCCAAGACCCTGCATTGCACGTGTAGCACAGATGATTCTGAAGTCTGTAGGCTCTGAGGAGCAGTTGGGTTGTGGCAGTGTGTGAGAAGGAAGAGAGAGGAATAAAGGGAGGAATGTGGGGAAGTAAAAGCATGAGGAATCAGGAAAAGAGTCTTGGAGGTAAGAGCATCCAGCTTAAGTAGAGGGTTTTCATGCCAAGTGGAAGACATCTCTTTTGTGGGGAGGTTTGGTTTAAAGCCAGCTCTAGGAGGACACAGTACATCCTAGGAAGGCGGGCTGGCTGTTTGGAGTTTTCCCATGGATCCTCTCCACTAAACTTCCAAGGGAGGATTTGCTGGCATTGATCCTTCTATCACCTGTTTCCCTTCATGCAGTCTGGTTTGTTTTTTTTAATGAGTTCCTACAGCTTTGGGTAAGCATTTTGCTTGGCAGTGGGACAAACCAAACCAAACTGAACCAATGATCATTTGGGGCAGGGATAGTTCCGACAGCTGTAGACAGCACGAGACTCGTGAGGGCCTTTTGTGGCGGTAGGGTTGTAACATCAGGGACATGTGAGTGCAGAACGAAGAGGATGCAGCATATAAAGAAGAGAGGGCTCCTGAGGAGACCAATGGCTGTAACTTCATGCAGTAATGGGGTCTGTGGGTGGGTGGCTCGCAAATGCAGTGTGTTTTCTGCACACCCTGATAAGACGACCCACTGGGTGCCGTGTGACTCGCATGCAGGTGGTGAAGGAGAAGCTGCTGTGTCACGCCATCGTGGGCAAGGAGGCAGTGAAGAATCTGATCATGCAGGTGGACGTCACGTGCGAGTTCATTGCTCCTGCTCTGCAAATATCCACCCAAGAAATCACTTTCCGGGTGGAGAAGGTGAGTCTCTGGATTGCATCCTGGCACTGACTGGTGTGGCTGGTGTGTGCCTGTGTCCAAAGGAGGAAGTTCAAGAGCTTCTCCAAGTCGACGGAGCTTTGGCTGTTGATTTGAGCCAGGCCAAGCTTTTGTCATGAATGCCGAGATGATT
>JANHGB010042476.1:0-33990 GCA_026283785.1 Coracopsis vasa
CCTGCCCATGGCAGGGGGGTTGGAACTAGATGATCTTAAGGTCCTTTCCAACCCTAACTATTCTATGATTCTATGACATCATCTCTTTGGATTACATTCTGAAGAAATTTATTTTCTTTCTTTCAAACACTCATGAGCAGTTTTGATTTTTCCTTTTAAAGAGAACAGAAAATTACTTTCTAAAAAGAAAAAAAAAAAAAGTCTCATTTAGCAATCCATATTCACCATGGAAAGTTTCCTATTTGCCACCGGTTAGTGGATTTTTCCCCAAGAAAAAGGAAATTACTCTTGACAAGCTTCAGTTATGAATAGTGGCTGGCTTTGCTTGGATCAGAGTTCATAGGAAAAAGTTGTGTTCAAGGTAACCTGAATAGACTGGGTTTCAATAACTCACTGAGCAGTAGGCAGCTCTGCTGAAACAATGGCAGTCCATTTTCCAGAACAACAAATAATCAGCTTTTGTTGGGGTTTTCTGGATGCTGTATTTCTGATTTTATGTAAAGCAAATATAGTTACAATGGATAGAGAAGCTTTGAAAATACCAGTCAATAAGAAAATGAATGCTTAGCATAAAAATCAGAAAAAGTAAACGCTGCTTTTACTTCAAAGGAGAATTTCCCTACATTGTTCATGGGCAATGCATTTTCTCAGCTGACACAGAAGGCCTACTGCTTACTCTGAAAGATGAAATTACCTTTTCATTACCTTTTCAAGACAGGCCCCCCCCCCCGCCTCTGTGATAGCTCATGACCATGGAACCTCACGAGCCAACTGGTAAGAGGTACATGTATGTTTGAGTAAGGTTATTCAACTGTAAATAGTCACCTTAAGGAAAAAATAATAATAATTAAAAAAGAATGAATTTGAAACAGCTCATTTCTTTCTTTACATAAGGTGGAATTATAGTAACAACAAAAATATGAGTTCCTGGCAGCAACACCCTTCTTTACTTGACTGACTGATTATAAGGAAACAATGGTCAAATGCCTCAAACACCTGGGACGTGAGCCCGAGTGCTCACCAGAAAGGAGCACCCTGTGCTCCAACAGGCCTCAGAGTCTGTAAGATCTAGGATAAACTAAGTCTTGAGTACACCTGGCCACTGAGCGTCCCTTTCTTCTGTAACATGCCATCTCTGCTTCCATGTGATTTCAACATAATCTATTTCAGAGCATTAAAAATAAAGAATTCAGAGGTGTGACCCAGTCATTCTGCAGCCAACAGAAGAGTCCATACTACCACCAAAGAATTACATGATAGGAGAATACTTTGCTGACAACAAACACCTAAAGCCCAGGACAGCTTTGGATACTTCTATGAGACTTGGCTATCCCTCACCATGTCATGCATGTGCCTCAGGCAGGTGGTTCTCCTAATCCCACCACCCTGAATTCTCCCTGCCACCTACCACCTCAGAGCTTCAGCCTTGCTTTAGCCAATAAGTTTCAAAGATCAGGATTTCAGTTTATTTCACTTTGCTGGCAGTGCTGAGAGCCAGAAAACCTATGTCTAAACCACAACAAGGAAAGAGGAAGGAGGATGACAGAAAAGGAATAAAACGGGCTAATAAATTCAGGTTTATTCTCGTGGGTTGTCAGCTCCTGCAGGTTCTGACACCTACAGAGCAAAGTGAGTATCTGACTGCTTGAAATTACATTATCATGCCACAGCCTGAACACATTTGATATATACGCAGTAAGGGGAGGGCTGCCTCTGTCTGCCCTTCCTCTATCAAGAGAACTAAAAGGTTCTACAGTTTCCTTCCCCATCACACTGCCAAAAAAATGGTTTTCATTTAAGGTGGTTAGAGCATAAAGCAACCAGGAAACAGGTCTACTTCTAGCAAGCAGTGTACTTAGGAGGGAATTTAGTAGGGTTTTCTAGGGAAGGCTAACTCAATTTCTTTAGACAAGACATTTTTTAATTAAACAGGAATACAATACTAAACATTTCAAGAAATCAGACTTCTAAATATACACACATTTATTTTTAAAACAGAGTATTTGCTGGTCAATGCCCCATCTCTGTTATTCAGGTCGTGTATAAAATGTAACATTAAAAAGATTAACTTTAAAAATTTTACTAACAGAAGTGGAAATTGGAGGCATTCTTTTTCTTCTGAATGATAAAACACTGCAGTTCTAAACTCATTCTATTCCAACTTTAAACAAACAAAATATCAATAATTATTTTTCCATGACGACTACTAATGACTACTCTCCAGCTTCACAACACATGAAGTCTTGGACTATGCACTGAAGATTCATACAGATTCTTTTGTTCCCATTCACCTGCAACGGTTACTTGCCAGCTAGTATTTGTTGAGCCATCACTTACTGGGAATTATTTATGTGTTGTCTCTTTAGATGTGTCTTCCTGTTCCTTTAACATTAACAAAATACAGCAGAGGCTGTATTTTATGAAGACTGACAGAAATTATCAAATAATCTGAAACTCATCCATACTGAAACTACTGTACATAGAAAATGTACCAGGATGTACCAGGAGACTTCTACTTTCCAGAAAGCACTGAAGAAAATGTTTAAGCCCACTATCTTCATTTTTTTCCACATTTTTTGTTTTGGTATCTTTACTATTAGCAGTGCATAGCGTAAATTTGTAGATACATTTCACACTTTAAATGTATTCATCTCTTAGCTTTTGAAGATAAATTTGGTAATAGTCATGACAGTGTTAACAATTGAGAGCTTCAGCATCAGTTTGGAAATTACAAAAATTCATTTGATAGGCAGATCTGTAAGACAACAAAATCTTAGCCATTATGGCATAAACACAAGAACACTTGATTACTTTAAAGTCAAAATACAATAGATGCAACTGAAGATATCTATCATGGTAGCTATCTTACATAAATTACCTAGTAGCAGAATTCATCTGCAAGCATGTAATTACAAAGTTTGCTTTTGAGTTATCCAGAATAGTCCCTAATTTCAGAAAGTCAGTATGGGCTATGAGGAACATCTACTGTATGCACAGGACCCTTTTCTGCACACTTACCTAATCTATGTACTTACAGCTATGTACTTACCAGAGATTTTCTGATAAAGAGATCTTGCCTTGGTAATTAGCAGCCTGTAAGGGCTACATATTTACTCTTCAAGCAGAATAGAGTATAATAGAATATTTCAGTTGGAAGGTACCTACAATGATTATCTAGTCCAACTGCCTGACTACTTCAGGGCTGATCAAAAGTTATCTCATATTATTAAGGGCACTGTCCAAATGCATCTTAAACACTGACAGACCCGGGGCACAAATCACCTCTCTAGGAAGCCTGTTCCATTGTTTGACCACCCTCTCTGTAAATAAACATTTCTTACAATGCTTCCTTTTTGAATACATATAAACTGTTATCCACAATAATGTCAGCAATGACTTCCGCAGCTTAATTACACATTATCCAAACCATCACATCTTCCTAGTTTTTTCTGGATCTGGCAACTCCCCATCCCAGTTGGGATCTTTTAGGTCTTGCACTGAAACAGCCCACAAACAATCATCCTTGGTGCAACTTTTCCATGGCTTCTGCAAATGTGCCTTCTCATATCTCTTCCCCTGTTAACTTCTTCCTCATCTGAAGAGTCCTAATCTTCATCATTCCTTGTATGGAAATTACTTCATCTTTTCACTGTTGCTCCTACCCATTTCAGAGTATTTTCCAGTTCTTGAAAACCCATTTTGGGAATGGGAGGTCACAAATGTCAAATGAAGGAAGCAAAATGCAGCCACCCTATGCATTTATACACAATGAGGTTCTGTTTTGTTGGGGTTTTTTTTCTCTGTTGCTTCTGATTTGCCTTTTTTTTTTTGACTGCTACTGAGAACTAAGTTGATGCTATAGCGAACCATTCACCGCACACACAAGCCCTCATTCCTGACTGGTAACAGTCTGCTGAGAACCCATCATTTTCTGTGTGAAATAAGGATGATCCTTCCCACTAAATTACCATCCAGACTTCACTGAAGGCAAGGCTGGCTCTTATCTCTGGGCTACACAAGAACGCTTTTTTCTCTTCTTGTTTCCATCTCCAAAAATATACCTCCTGAAAATATAACATAGACATACCCTCTATCTCTTATACAGTTTATATAGCCTTAGAGGGCCAGCATCAACATATTAGACTTTGTTCAGTGTCTGGGATTTTCTACTCCAAAAATATAGCTTCCTATAGACAAGCTAAAGAAAACTAGTTTCTCAGGCTACCACAACACATCAAAATCAAAAAAGATCACAAAAAAGAACATCAAGCGCTATCCTGTATTCATATACTCAGAAAGGCACAAATAACAAACTTGGCAAAATCACCATAAAAATGAAGATTCATCATTCTAAACATACTACATCTAAGTCCTTAAATAAAAGAACACAAATTCTATATATACCAATGTCTTAAATACCATACACTACTTATTGGTGGTGCTAAGACTCTGTAAAATTAAGTTTAATTAAGAATGTAGGTACTTAGTGCATGGAACTCTTCTGATACTTGGCTTCCGGTTTCTTGTGTAGTTTCCTAGCATTTGCAACAGGCAGAAATTTTCAGACCAGTACAATATTGCACGAAAAAATACCTCATGCTTTTACATTCTGAAGCAAAATATTGTAGTTTTCCTGTACCCTTCCTCCACAAAAAGGAATGCAATACAGAATGGTGTAATGACATCACGACAAATAGTATCTTTAAAATAAAAGCATAGTGTTAATAAAATCCAGGTCTTTTTATCTTTCTTTGCTATTAATATAAATACGTATTATGAATTACATGAAAGATTTTAGTGCTGCAATCTTAACCCATGGTATATTGCTTTATTTACTACGTGCAATTGACTCAGGCTAGTAAATGAAAACAGATTAGGAAGGCACATTTTCTTGCTCTCAAATAATTGCATAATGCTGCAATGTTTGGAATGCAGACTCCAGAGGGGAACATTCAAAAATATTGGTTTGCAAATTAAAGACACTGAAAAGTCAATGTCAGCCATGAAAACAATTCCTTTAACACGACATACTATAAGTTGTTTAATCAGTCCCTCCTCCAGCTAAGGTCTGAATTATCATTAACTCTGTGGTTCAATAAATTATTAATACAAAATGGGAGCTTCTAAGGGAAAGATGGTGCTTTATAACATACACAGCAGATGAAGGGTTCCAAAAAAGGCCCAGAAATGTTGCTGTGAAGAGTTAATGCAGCAAAAGGGAACAGCTGGGACTATTAAAAGCACTCATTAGAGAGAAGAAGCAGCAAACTGTTCTAATTGGGTCAGCTGACAGGTGGCTGTGCTTCAGCAGTGTCCTCCCGGCAGCCCAGTCCCATGCGCAGAGATTGATGCTACTGTGTGATCCTCAAACCACATCTACAGCTATGAAGCTCAGGACACGGTATGGGACACTGAATGGCCAATTCAAAGCTTCTCAGCACTAATATGTAACACAGGGAGCAAAATGAGTATGTATGGGGGTAAGTTTGGGAAAACACTGAGGGTGCATAAAATGTTTAGTCTCTTAACTACAGCTCAGAACCCAGTAACAGAAAAATGTACTTTTTTTATTTATATATTAAACTCCCTAATATCTGGTATGCACTGCACTGGCACAGGCAAAACATTTTAACCTCTGCACGCCTCCGATTTCCAACATAAACAATGTTAACCAAGTTCACCAGAATCTCCTTTAAAGTTCCAAGGTTCAATCAATAGACATGTGTAGCTCCTTGTGAGGTCCGCAGCAGAAAAGCCCCATCTAGAAATGAACCTTCTACTCCTCCATGCACCAAACCTGCAGGCAAGCAACTCTCCCACTGCCTTTTTTATACACAAACACACTCGTGAGAGTGATAGTCAGGAGAAGGAGGCATGGGCTTGTACCATGGTCTCTCCTGGAGGCCACGTCCCTGGCAGACTGAAAATGTTCAAGAAACATAAGTCATGAAGGAGAAAGCTCCATGTGTTACTGCTGGTGACAATTCACAATACAATTAGCCATGGTTAAGTATTTCTATTTGAAGATAAAGACAGGAACCAAGACAGCTAGCTGCTGTCAGAAAACCAATGCAATTGATAAAAGCATATTTTTCATCATAGATAGAAATTTGGGGATATAAATAATAAAATTGGTTCAATGTATTTAGCGAATGTTCTTACATTAATGAAAAAAAAGTCATATAAGGAAATTCTCAAAATTCAGGAGCACAAAACCACGTTCTGTATGAGCTTAACAGTTTAACCATTCAGCTTTTTCTACAATTTTGTTTGAACTTTATGAACTAACCTAAACATTGGTTTAAATACTTAGGAAGAAAAGACAATCTTTGCCACAGAAGAGTGGTTCCTATTATAAGAAATCTGACTTGAAATTTCCCTGATGTCGTTTGCCCTCCTTTGCAGTAATCCTAACACACTACTAACATACATTTTAACATTTAACTTAAGAGACAAAAAGACAGATGCTCCTTTGTGGGATTACTTGCATGAGTAATCTTTATCATAACTGAAGCTGGATATTGTTGGAATGTTTTTTTATTTTTAGCTGAGAAAAGCATATTTATTTTCAGAGATGAAGTTGAAAGACTATGCTGAGCCTGACATATGCGCAGTGCAAACTTAACCACTAATTATAATGAAAATCTGAAATGGCCTATAGGAAGGTGACAAGTTCTTATTTGATGAACAATCTTTTTTATAAAAAACCTCACTCTTCTGACAGATTACCTCAAAGATCTTTCGATCTTGTACTTGAGTGAGTTAGGAGTCATGCCATTTGTGAGCCTAACAGAGAACAGAATCACATATAACCAATTTTCCTGCAATTCAGGCAAAAATACACATCCCATGCTGTTTCACACGCTCACTCAGCCTTAGCTGTCTTAGATCAAAGTTTCAGCAAGTATTAAGGAAAGCTGAAAAACCCATGCATACCTTTTATATTTGATGTCTCACACTGCAGTTGTAGTAAATACTAGGTAATTGCTAACAAGCCTTCTGGAAAGCACAATTTTATATACAAACCTTTCAAATATTTACAGTAGTCCCTCTATAAGGAGTGCTTCCCACCTTCTGCACTTTGAAGCCTTAAACTCAACCATCTGATGCATATTTTATCTTTGCTTGGTACCAGCAGCACCCACAGCTGTGCTGATGAGTTACTTGCTTTCTTGAAGCATATTTACTCCACTTCAACCTGAAACATATTTCCTATGATAGCTTTAAATTAACTTTTGTGAATTTATCTTACAAGACCATAAGGTAGGGTGACTCTTGACACCGTTTTAGACCATCACCTCTCTGCCATATGCCATGCTAACATGTTGCCACTATTCATTTTGGGGAGCTTGGAAGTGATCTTTTTAGGTGACTGACAGTGACTCACTCCAGCAGAGAAAGCACCGGATCAGGGCAAGGAACTGGCTGATCCTGGTGCAAAGTCTCACATTGCAGCAGCTGCCTCTGCTGTATCTGACTCATGAATAAAGGGCTTGTTTCCTATCCTGGCTTTCAATTAAATTTTGGTAAACACAGACATTTACCGAAAAATTTAAACCAGTTTATCTGACTCCTAAATGAATGGTTGTTTTCTCTGGAATAGAATCAAAGCCTGAAGCTCTATTCAGAGAAAATTTCAAATGATCAGTGAACAATGGAAATTTCTGTCTCCGTTTCTGATCTTTGCAATGTCAGCAGTCCAAATATTCAAAGTTAAAAAGCCAGCACCCAAGGTACTACAAGACTTCCAAGTTTGTTCTTTTGTTTTTAATCCACTCCCCTTTTTTTCTTAAGGATCAGAACTGAGGGAAGAGAACACCCCCATTAAGGATATCACAACCTGATGGCCAAGCAGGAGCTCATCAGACACGAAACCAATCCATCTCGTTAGTCTATAATCGCTGTCAACACGAGGCTTCTCAGACTCTTCAGCAATGAGCTCGTTTGTGGAGCCATCAGCAGTTTTGTATTTTCTTAGCTGTTGATCTGAGGCATGATGGAAGAAGAAAAGTAAAAACTTCTCAAATCCTCCCCCTGCTTTCACATATCTGCACGCAGTTAGGCACACCTCATCCCAAATGACTTGGATTTAATAACTTTGATCAATATAGAAACTATTTAATATGCTAAATCTAAGTTTATCCTTCAACTACTCCCCTGTGAAAATAAATGCCTTATGGTGCATTTTGCAATTAAAAAAGAAAAAGAAAAAATATTAGGGAAGAATTGCAAAAGGTATGAGGCCAGAAATCAGGCCAGTCATCAGTCCTGTGCTAAAGGGCCACACCAGCTCATGCTCAGAGGTAAAACAGCTGCTTACTTTCTTCACAGCTGGATCAGGCAACTCATTTAGCAGCTTCTGAAGCTACCATTCCACAGAATTCATTACCTGAGTTTTAAAAAATATGCCAGCAGATTTCCTTACACCACTGAGGGGAAGATTAAACTGCAGTCATGCAATATATTACATGGTTGGATAGCACAACTCCTAAAAATGCTTAACATTCAGAATAAGTGGCTTTTGTTAAAATTAATTTCTCTGGCGGGTGGTCTATCCATTACTGTGACAGAAGCAAATGCCCTCTTCAAACAGTGCAAGTGACAGCCGAAGTCTGCCAAGGAGGGATGGAGGACAGATTCCACAAATGTTTCCAAGATTCTAATGCTGAATTACCAACAGAGAAGTTTAAAACAAAAAGGCAAAAATAGAACCATAGAATACCAGGCTGGAAGGGACCTCAAGGATCATCTGATCCAAACTTTCCTGGCAAAGCATGACCTAAACTAAATATATCCAGCTGAATCTTAAAAGTGTTCAACACTGGGGAATCCACCTTTTCCCTGGGGAGATTATTCCAATGGCTGATTATTCTCATTGTGAACAATTTTTCTCTGGTGTCCAACCAGAATCTCCCCAGAATAATTTGTGCCCATTACCCCTTGTCTTTCTCATGTGACTCCTTGTAAAAAGACAGTCTCCATCCTTTTTGTATCCACCCTTTAAATACTGGAACATGGAGATAAGGTCTCCCCTGAGCCTTCTTTTCTCTAGGCTAAACAAACCCACTTCTCTCAGCCTTTCTTCCTGGGGTAAGGAAGGCTCCTCAGTCCCTCGATCTTCGTGACCCTTCTCTGGACCTTCTTCAGCCTGTCCACATCTTTTTTGCATAGTGGGGACAAAAACTGAACACTGTATTCCAGGTATGGCCTGACAAGCGCTGAGTAGAGTGAGACAATGACATCTTTATCTCTGTTGGTGATGCCCTTGTTAATGCAACCCAGCATCTCTTGTTGGCTTTCTTTGCTTCAGCTTCACATTGTTTACTCTTACTGAGCTTATTGTCCAGCAGGACCTTCAGGTCCCTTTGCAGAGAGCTGCACCCCAGCCAGGCAGATCCCAGCCTGTACTGCACTCTTGGATAGATATATAAAGTAGTTTTGATAAATGATGCTGATGGTGCCTCAGACCGACAAACTGTCTTTTAAAGAAAATTACTACTGACCTCAGGTGACCACTTTTTATTTCCCTTTCACTGTATGTGTACATACATGCATGTGCACATAAGCAATTTCATAAAGAACATCACAAGAAAAATGCAAGGTGATTTCTTTCCATTAGCTTTTAAACCAACACAAACAAACAACAGGAATTAGATCTATTCATTTCAGTTCTGCTTGAAGTAGAATTTCAGTGGCTGTACATACCACATCTTAAACTGCACAGGCAGTACTGAATTAATTCAGCTTTTACAGAGTCACTCAGTCATGAGAAGTGTCAATCACTGGATGTTCCACTTCAAATGAGAAGTAGAGGCACTCAGAGTGAAGTACATACTGTACAACTCCCTTTCAACATTTTCAACATCAAAAACATGACCGCACTAACAAAGTAATAATGCAGTAAAAAAACCACCACACATTCACTTCTGCAGCCCCTCTGTCTCATTCGCTGATGACGAAACAAAAGGCCATGTACAAAGCATGCAAAGCTTTTTGGGCTGCCTTCCAATTGCACATGAGCAGGTCAAAACCTGCTCAGCTGATGCAGGGACTTCTTCAGTATCTCTAGACATACAGCAAATAAAACTCCTTTACAATGTTACTGAAAGGAGTTTATATCTGTATAGCAGATATCACTGAAGTTTAAGGCTATAGCTATACATAGCTATACACACACACTCCCCCCGCCTTCAATTATACATAATCTATAAGCTTATCTGTTCATGGGGCTTTGCATGACAAACAACAGTAGTAAAGTACAAAATAAATCAGCATAGACCTGTCATATGAAAAAAACCCAAACCCCAGCCTTCCCTGGCTTCATTTGACCCCAGCTAGAACTAAAATGTGTTGTATGGCAGTCATTCAGAGCTGTGCTCTCTACAGCTCATCCACACATCTTGTACTCTACTGCCTCTCCAAAACATCATCAAAACTTCCTCTCTCTCTTATCCGAAAGACACAGCTCTCTCTGGTTTTGATGTCTGGCCTGCAACATCTCATAGCAGACCATCAAGCTGTCCTGTCACTGCTGCGTCACTGAACCTTCTACAGGTTCAAGTGTGGCTGAAGGCTGAGTGCAATCAAACTGGATCTCCATTATAAAGAGGGTAAGAATTAATTCCAACATTTTGTTGTCTTAGGGAGGTGTTGGTGTGCATGCAAAGAGATCAGTATTAAACACACTGACCACCTCCCTAGCTTCTGTGTTTCTCATTCAGCATTTATAGAATACCTACTGCCACAGGACCTTGGTCTGTGACAATGACTGGACGGGTGTTATGACAGTTCAGCAGTTACACAAAATAAAAACTTAAGAACAGCTCATCCAGCATTACTGCCACCTTCTTAACCCAAAAAAGGCAACAAAACCAAACCAAGAACTGGGATCAGAGCCCTAGTATAAAAACACTATGCTCAACTTACCAGCAAGAGCATTAGAGGCGTGGACTCCCTGAATTGCTCCATTTCCCAAATCTCCTCTGAGGCCGCAGTGTTACAGATATAGTTCCAACCTAAATATCTGTCTGAATATTCACAGTGATAAATAGGCAGAATTACTATGCCTAACCACTATCTAGTGAGTGTAAATCCAACTCGGTGAAAGGACCACAATTCAATGGTGGGAATCTGCGACTTCCTGTCAGCTTATACAAGATCAAACCAAATCACTGAATTCACACTAAAGCTGACCAAAAATGAAGGACCAGGCAAGACAAAGACAGAGGAAAAAATGCAAGATGCCTCAGTCTCCCATGTTTTCAAGCATCTTAATATCAGCATTATGTGATGATGGGAAATTGGCAATAAGAGCCCTTTATTTAACCATACCAGATATCTTTCCTCCTGCCTCATGCTGGGGGTACGGATCATGTGATTCTGTTCTCCTCTCCAGTCTCCAAAACGTCGAAAAAAATAATTGGATAAAAATCGATTGACGGGATCTCGAATGATATTGATGTACACTGGCTGGTCTCCTCCAAACCTGGCGGGAAGAAAAATGGGTCAATCTCATCAGAAGATTTCACACTGGCACACGTATCCACCTTTTATTTGAATGTTTTCAAATTACTCTCTACACAAGCTCAGAGCTTTCACAGGATTAGAATGGAAACTGAGAGGCTTACCAGTAGTTACCAAAACTTTGTAAAAGCATGTAAGAACTCTTTCAGATGAACGGTAAATAGGGTGTCACATTAAGCTACGTATGTAGTACAAAAAAATTTTCGTTTAAGACCATTTTTGCACTACCTTTTGTCAATAGATCAGCCTCTTGAGTTTTCTCCTTGATGTTTTCAGATGAAGAATCTTCTGCAGCTCAATGAGGGAATGCGTACTTTTTGTCAACACATTTCTCATCTAGGAAGTTATGTCAGAACAGGCAATGCCTAACACAAACTGCCGTAAGACAGGCCTTGGATCACCTTCACCTGTACGGTAAGTGCAAAGGATTTTGCAACATTCAAACTTATCTCAAAAGGCTTCCTTTGGATGAACTGACAGATATGCATGATATTTCCACCTTTATATTAGCTGGAACTTGTGCAGATCTTCCTCCCCTCATCCCCAGCTTGCACCACCAGCTGGATTTGAGGTTATTTTGTGGTTATACATCGCCTTATCCTTGTACTGCTCTGCATAAAGGTGTTTTTTCAGAAGTCAATATAAAAACGTGCTTCAAAAAAGAAATTATGCATCTATTTCAAGTACAAGCAAGTCCAAGGAAAAGAAGTAGATAAAACCAGCTGTGACCAGGCTCTGCACAAAAGCAAAATGCAGCACAGGTACCTGCAATTTACATATGAAAAGATAAACCAGAGCAACCTCATCAGTTTGACTTTACCCTCTTGTTCACCTCCTACTGGTAATTTATGACAAACATTTTCTGTTTAATAGGAGATAAAAAGAGACAAAAGGAGGGAAAAGGAGCTTGAGGAGGCTTGTGATTATACTGTATTTTCACAGTATTAAAAATGTTTTAACTGCATATTTTGTATCAATACACAGCATCAGAAGAACGGGCCTAACTGGAGGCAAAAAAATGAAAGTTGTTTACTCTCTTCTGTGGTCAAAACTGACAATGGACATTTATGCTACGGAACGGACTTATGAACTACAGATGTTGGGAGAGATAAAGAACAAAATAAAACCTTTTTGGATTAAGAATTTCATAGGATAAATTCTACTTGGAATTTGCCTAAGAACATGAATTATGGTTCTCCCTTCTGTTTCCCCAACTCAGAAGGACAATTCTTAAGCACTAGCTTGTGGTTTAATTTTGGGAGCTTGAGGACATAGCCACGTTTAATGATTTAAATGCTGTTCTGATGATTTTATGAGTCACAATTTATATATTTTCCTTTAAAATGTAAAATATTAGATGAGAAGAGAGAAAACTGAAGACATCCTTTATATTAAAAAAAAACCCCAAAACCCTCTTGGCTTCTCTTTATCTTTTGAGCCTGATGAATAATTGAATATGTATAATAAAAGATCAGGTCTCCTCATAAATATTAAATAGCCAGCAAAATTGTTAAAAAAAAATGAGTTCTAGTAAAAGACAAGAGAAAAAAATCCCACAGTTTCAAGTTGAGTTTTAGTCTGCATGATTCCCCAGACCACTAAATACAGTCTGCAAAGGCTTGTCTC
The DNA here is from genome assembly GCA_026283785.1 of Coracopsis vasa. Lineage (NCBI taxonomy): Eukaryota > Metazoa > Chordata > Aves > Psittaciformes > Psittacidae > Coracopsis > Coracopsis vasa. The sequence goes on from JANHGB010042476.1 coordinate 13,150, forward strand.
ATGAATAATGATGCAGATCAGTAATTTCATTGACCTCAGTGTTGCAGGATCATTGCCATAATTTGAAATTGCATAGACAGCATAAAACTTTAAACCAATCCAATTAAAAAGGCAGATGCTCCTTGCTTCCTGATTAGTGCATAGCCCACTTTGGACATGGGTGTACAAGGGAAGTATCCTAAATTCAGTACCCTGAACTCTCCTCCGAGATTATTTTTGCTGGTTTTCATCATTATACAGAAATAAAACCTACATTAAAGAAACGCATTCCTGTAAATACCATAGGACAATGAGGGCATGAAGCTTTGACAATATTTATTCAAGCAGAAAGCTTCTGGTGAATGCCATGGCTGGTAGCCATGAAAACCATATTTTTCAAGTGAAACTGCTGGCAAGAAGAGGTTGCACCTGAATTACCAAACACATTGTCTTCCTATTGCTTGATGAAGATCAGCAATAATCTAAAGACAGAAGAGAGTGAAGTACAAAGAAAAGGGGAAGCAATGGAGACAGTAAGAAGCGATGACAGCAGCAAGCTGTCTTAAGATACATAAAGATTACAAGATTCAGAGAAGCAAAGAGAAAGGATATCCTGCCCCAGGGTTTGTAGAGGACACTAAGCTTAAATGCTTGCCTGAAGAGAGAAAAATCAGAAGCAGACAGCTATTAGTTGTCTAGATAGAAATATTCAACACATATTGTCTTTTCTGAAGTGAAAGGAGGGATCAGATTGCATAACCAACCCACCAAAGTGTCAGAGCCTGGCCTTTTCCTGGTAAGGTCATGTCCCCGAACATGTGAACTGCAAGTTCATTACCAACAGCTCTGAGAAGAGGCACATGCAAGCTCATCTGTCCCAAGAGGACAGCTCAGATGGGAGGTCACTCTTTCACAAAGAGCTACAGAGGAACTTCTTATTTCTGAAATGAAGAGTGTGTCACCCCCAAAACACAGGGCAGCTCGAATGTCTGATTTCCTGCACGCTGTAACCAGCCTGTTACATAGCCTGGAGCTGCAGTTGCTCCATCAGGCAACAAGCAGGAGTTTTCAGAGAAATTAAGTCTGTTCTGGCTCTTATTCAAATCTGTATTTTTCTTTTTTTTTTTTTTTTTTAAGCATGGTTTTTAATGCTTCAAATTCCAACCATTTGTTTCTATGGACTACACTGAGACTTTTTTATGGAAGCTAAGCAGCACTCACATGGCATAAAAAAATCCTCCTGGTTAAAAAAACCTCTGAAATCAATAACCTTAAGCTATTTAGAGAGAGGAAATAAAAGGGCAAATCAATGCTCCATTTTGTTCAAGTATGTTCTGCATATTTTTAGGTACCTATCAATCACAAGATATTAAATATTACTTAGCTTTCCAGAGTGAAACTTCTCAAATTAACAACACCCACATGAAAGTGCTCTTGCAAATAACACATTGTGCTCTCATTATACATCATGTCACCTTATTTATACTCAGATACCTATTGTGAAGGATTCAAAAAGGGATATGGTCATATTTTTCTAGGCCTGAGCAGAATGCTTACCATCTCTGAGTGGGATCAAGACTTCATTCTGAATGATAAACGTACCTGATCATTCTCATGCCCAACAGCACATCGCTACTGGGCAGAGTGGGCCAGGACACCGCCATTTCAGAGAAGCACTGAAAATGTATACACAAATCTTCTGCAGTCTTTTTCCTGTATTTAATTTCTCCTGATTTATTCAGTATATACTATTAAATCCCATTAGTTTTAACTGCTCTGCTGTGACAGGTATATTTTTGGAGCGCCCACCAAAATAACTAGACTATTTACAGGCTTCAATCAATGATATTTAGGTTCATTAATAATACATTTCTCCATCCTTTTTTTAATAAAAGGAAACAAAAAAGAGAGGTATGCCAGATGTTGCAAGTCTGCCCCTTAGAAAAATGTCTCTGATGAATTCCAATTGTATGATTTACATGAACAATATCTTTGTCTGAAACCATTTGCAACCCCCTTATGAGTTTAACATTGTTTTGGTTTGGGGTTGCTTGCCTTTTTTTTTTTTTTTTTTAATCAACTAAAGTGATTTGCTTGGCTTCAGAATGGAGGATCTCTCAGTTCCTATTATTTTTCATTTCACTTCACTGCTGGAGGCTGCTGTATTTCTGTTCAGCACAAAACTCTTCGCTCAAGCAGAAGCAGGCTTCTTCGTCCCTGCAAGCAAACAATACTCCTTGAGGAAATGACTACTCCTAACCTATTCTCTGAAAAAAACTTGGGCTGTCTTTTACTCTTTTAATGTAAAGTATCTCCCTTTAAACAAGTGAGAGAGTTGCTAGAAACTCAATGTAACGGAAGCAAACAAGAACTGTCAGTCACCTAATATTAACAGGGACAAGCATATTGTGTCCTTCTTAGAAAGGCAGCACAATTTCCTTCTACAGCTTCATACAAATCAGAATCACATGCTGAGAACACAATTGCCCAGCAAGCTTTACTCATCAATTACGTTACACCTCCATTACCTGCTCTGCAGCACAGCTTCATGGGGAAGTCACGTAAAAGCACTAACATACAACTTTCACCTTTCAGGACTGAAATAAGATGCACTTACATCAAAATCTGTCTTCTGAAAAAGGTACCTTAAAAGATACTATAACTTGTCGAATTTGCATGCACTTGGGGCAAAGCAACCCTATTCAGCACACAAGGCACCAGGCGATGCTGGGATGCTCCAATGACCCTCTTCAAGGCTGAGCTGTAAAAATTTCCAGAGAAGCAGGACGAGGTACTGCCTATTTCACTATCCTGTGAATCTCACAGAATATGTAATGTTGTATTTCTGTCAGTCTTTTACACTTGTGAATGCTAAACAATAAGGTGTTTTTTTTCCCCTATGCCTTTCATTGTGCTGAGGATATCAAAGTAGTTTAATGTATAAATTCACAATTAACAGCATCAACACTGATACAAATCCTGACAGGGTCTGTATAACATCCCCAACTCAAGCAAAGGCAACACTTGAGAAGGTAATACTAATTCTGTTTCCCTTTATGTAATGCAAAGTTACAGCCAGAAATAAGTAGGAGAGAAAACACTAATTCTCCACAAAGCACTAACAACAGCTATAGTCAAACTCTGCATTATTTAAAATCACTTAATTCTAGATATCGTTTTTCCAAGACTTTCCAAAAGTCTGGCTCAGGATCTCTCTGGACCCCTGATTAACATTTCATTGTAATTCAGAGATGCAAATGTTGCACATTATACAGAGGAACAGAAAAACTGATTACAAATTATTGCAATAATTTTCCAGCAAATAGTGGAACAGCTGATACAGCTCTTTGGAAAGTATTAAATCAACAAACATGATGTGTAGAGAAGATATATCTTCAAAATTGGATGAAACCACACATTTGGCTAAGATAGTTATGTTCACATAAAATCTTGAGGCTTGACTTCTTAGGAAGGTTATAACGCAAAGGGTGTTGCAATGCGTTTGGCATTGCTTATTCAACTTCTTATATGAATACATTTATCAAGAGTATCATGTGTGATTACAGCTGTCCTGTGGAAACGGCTGTCACAGATTGCTGCACAACATAATGCTAGGAATGTCCACGTGGAAACTGAAATACAGCAACTTAGGTATAAGAAAAAAACCACATTGTAACCTGGCAGTATATATTATGTATACAATGTGTGGTATATAAAAATCAATGTAACTGAAATTGAAAGCATGGCTGCCGTGTACCAGATGTGAAAGTCTACATAATCACCATCAAACAGAGGAAGCTGTATCACCATGCTTGAGGCTTTGAATCTACACAGTTTAATATCATAATCTATGATTCGGAAGGTAAGTGCAAAACTACAGATGGCATTTTCAGATAACAAAGTTGCAAAAGGAGAGACTAATGGAATGGTTTGATGGCAAAGAGCTACTCGAGCCACAGCGCAAGCAAGACAAGCAAACATCATGCACTGTAGCACAGTAAATAAAACCCTAGAATCAGAAGCAGAGGACATTCAGAGGGAAGTAGCAGTTCTGGCAAGGACTTGCATGCCTCCACAGATTACCAGTAGCGTGTGAGACCTTAAAGGACAATAATCCTAGTTTCCCTTTTTCTGAGAAGCAGGAGCCCTGATGTGACCACTAACAGAGTTCATTTTAAACAAAGTGCGCACAAAGTTCACTGCAGAGTCACAAGAAGGATGAAAAAAAGACATGTTTTGAAATGGAAAGATGTCTAGAAACTGAAAACCTGCAGCTTGAAAACAAAATGAAGACGGGAAAAAATACAGAGAAGCCTTGGAGGCGACTGCACCACTGCACATAAGAAATTACACATGAAAGCTTACCTACGGGGAAAAAATGATAAAAGGAGTCTTCATAAAGCGAGCAAATGTACTCTCAGATCCAAGGAGAAGAAGGCAATCAGATTTCTCAGAAAAATTAAGAGAAAAAATAATTCTCAATTTACAATCTGAGAGAAAATCCAGCATTGGAAGAATTTACCAAGGGCCGCAAATTCTCTGTTATTGGTGATTTTAAATCAAGACTTAAATTTTTGTTCTGAAAGATGAAAGTTTTAGATTGAAACCTAAATAGTCTGTATCATGTGTTACACAAGGGTGAGAAAGACTAGAAATGACTTGGGACTGCCACAATCCATCTTTTTGCCCGAAGGCAGGATCAGCCATGTAATTGCCACTACCAGCTTCAAAATGCTCAATCTATTCAGTTGCTTCGCTGTCCTTGTTCAAGCCTTTTCCTAAATGCTCAATTTAGAATTCTGCTGATGCAATTTAAGGCTGCCACTTCTGCTATCATTACTCATAAAGAACTGTATAGTCCCTTTATTTCTACAGAATCTTTTAAATATAAAATTCAAAAGTGTTATCACAGTCCCCTCTTTCACAGTCTTCTCTATTTTTCTTTTTCTTTCTCTTTCTCTGCCCTTTCAATCTTTCCTCACAGGTCAATTCTTTGTATCTCTGATCATTCTCTCTAGTCTCTTTTGGACTCCTTTGGAGTAATCAACATCTGTCTTAAGGTACTCTCGAACTGGTAATATAATCTAATCTACAGTGTGAATGTAAGCATAGAAACCAAACATCAGTAAAAAAAAGATAATTTAAGTGTTATGTCTGATCCCATCTTTAGTAACTAACATTTCAAGCACCAATTCTCCATTACCAGCTGAATGAAAGCTAAAAAGTCTATTACGCAAAGAACACGAGAAATCTAGGGAAATAAATTTTAAATCAGATAATCTTAAAATCTGTGGAAAAACTTGACATAGAGCAGTATTTAAAAAAAAAAAAAAAATAAACCTGAAAACAAGCCCTTAGACCATACTGAGGTCAAACTGCACATGAGATTTGTGCTTAGCCTTCCACCAAATCACAGTTAAAAAACACCATTACACACTCACATCATTAAAAAAAACTAGTATAAAAAAGGAAGAAAGATGTAGGAGGGATTACAGCACCATGTGGCCATTCATGGAATGTGTACTTTACAAGGCAGACCTCACATGATGGTAGAAAGTGTTTCATGATGTGTTAGCGAAAAGTATAGATTATAATGAGCACACATAAAGACACAGTGTTAAGGCAGTGCACAAAAGTTTAGCTGACATTTCCCTACTTTTAAGAGCTTACCCAGAGGGTAATATTTTATTTGTTAACGTATTTTAAATGACATTTCCTAGATGTGTATGGTTTGTTTTTTATTTAAAGGAGGAAAAAATCCACAACATGAAAATACTTCAGTAGATAATCTTAGGCTGCAATCACTGTTTCAAGATGTTGACTCAAGAAGGCATTCAAAGAGCTCAATCCCTCCCACAGAATCAGTGCAAGCTGACTGAACTGCTGATGTTCATACAAAGCATATCTGAATTTGCATTCAAAGGGTCACGGACATTCAGCATCTTGTTATGCCAGCTCCATGCATTTGTCCAGCACACCATTTTCAAAAGCTAGTGGAGCATGGTTAAAACACATAATAGGCATGTTCTGCAGAACATTTAGCCTCTGGGTGGCATTACTCGTTCCATAGAAAGGGAGAAACAGGAATCTTCACATTATTAATAAATTTGAGTGTTGTGAGAAATATTCCCTGGCTGTGTTTTAAATCAATGAAAACAGCAACACAGAATCACCCTGGTTTTACTGACCTCTTACCAGTCTGTAGAAAAACTTAAAAATTAAATTCTAATTCCAAATCAACAGACCAGTGACACACGCAGAGATTAAGTCACTGCAAAGGAAGACATTTATTTGCCATAGAAATTGTAAAAGTATCATCCAACCCTTATGAATCATCAGCAGGCTAACATGCAAGGCTTTCAAACACCATGCTGTCAGCACAGAGTGTGCTCCTGCTTTCAAACACGTGGCTTATTCTTATGACATACAGTCAACTGCTGAACCCAGGACACTAATTCTTCAAGATTTACCCCCTTTTTGTTGGATGCAGAGACATTTTACAGAGCCCAAGAACAAGGAGTGCTGTAACATCAAAATGCTGTGTTAAACTTCAATTTTTAGAGCTGCTTCTGCATGAGAAAAAACACAAAACTGATGAATAACAACCCCCCCCCTGAACAATATTCAGAAACTAAGTTTGGATTTATTGAGACTGCATCTCTCTGCCTGTATCTGCCTTCATACAGCATGTGATTTACTGTTATCTGTAATTCAGAATTCAGGTCAGAGATGAAGGAAAGCATTCAAACTGATCAGCATTGCTGCACATGACACTGTCTGCTGCTACAGCACCCCAATTTACTCATTTTTATTAGTGGTGGCTATTTTGTCTGTTTTAAAAAAGCAATATTAAACCCAATATCAATAATGCTGATACAGACTGTCTACCTAAAAACACTTTTTCAAGAAAAACAAGAACTTTACACATTAACTCTGCTAATAAATAACAGAAACCTTGATATTTCTTATGTTGATTCCAGGGACTAAAGGCAAGTACCTTCTCAAGCAGAAGACCCAACAGATCTTTCTCTCATCTCTTAAACCTGTCCCCCACTTCCCTCATGCACTGAGCAAAACAGACATGGCAGAGCTGGGTCTGGCATCCAAGCAGGGCATAGGACAGTGGCTGCTGGCTGTGACCCAGCAGAAGGTCCAGCAGTTCTGCTTTGCCTGGCTTTCCCTTCAGCAGGGGTACCGTCAGCAGCATGGCTGTCTCCAAGTCGTCTACTGGTCTTTCAAATTTGGCTTTAAACTGACCGGGGGTTCAGAAGTTATTTAGGAATTAGGCATAGGGGGAAACTGGAAAGACGCAGAACAGCTGGAACTGCTGCCTGAGTCTCACTTCCTTAGAAAATTATGCTAAAGTGTTGTCCCCTCCCCTCCAGCTCATGCACACATATGCTTAAATACATCCCGCCAATATTAAACTGCAGCTGGAAAGAAAGAAGAGGGCAGCAGCCTGACAGCGCAGGAAGAATGACTTCTTACATACTAATGCTGGGCGATAATTCATCCTGTCTTTGAACAAACAAGATATACTGAACTGAATTATAAGGGCTAATTAAAATGTAAGATTAAATTGACTCCATGTTTTATCTCTGCATCTCCTTACCACATCATAGGAAATTTTAAAGGAGATCACTCCCCAGTGGCCTGAAACTATTGCAGAAATTAAAGAATTCATGGCTTCAGTGAGACATGAAAAAGCCTGTTTCTCTCTCTGGGTGGTCTTTTTAATGCTTCTCCCTCCTGTGACTTTACCCTGACCTAATCAGCCAACTTTTAAACAAGCAAAAGCCACATACCAGCCACTGGCAGAGGAACATCTTTAGATTTTTCCACATTCCCCTGTAACTTCCATTTACCCCGAGACAGGAGGGAGTGGCCAAGCTTCCCACTGTGCCTGAACGAGGGTCCATACATAGTGCATGGAAGGTAACAGTTTGGTGTCGGAGAGAGGCAAGCTGCCTTTCCATGTCCAAAACGGGAGTGGTGTAATTCTCCCTATCCCTGACTCAGCCTGACCTAAAACCATGGCCTCACCACCCCGTGCATTCCTACAAAGGTTCTTTCTGCTTCTCTGCAATCTGTGACACCTGGAGCACACACCAAGCATCTTGAATAGCTGCCCAAAGATTGTTATAATTACTTAATTCAGCTGAAGGCTACTAAGAGGTCAAGTGGGGCTTTTCCACAGACTTGAAGATTCTTCATGCTTCATTTTTTTCCTAGGCTAATAGATGCCAAGCAGCATTTATCGTAAAGCACAGCCAACAACCTGTACCTATCCTGAAATAGCTTTTGGTGCTTCTCTGCAGGTTATTCTAGTTCTTCACAGCTTCTGCACTCTAACACTGTATTGCTTTGATCTACTAATAACACCTGCAATCTCAGCAAATGTATCAGCATTTACATCTTTACCTTTATAGAGTAGAGACATTTTTTAATATTTGTTTCTGATGTATATTTTGGATGCTTTTCCCAGCAACATTAGTATATAAACTTTAATTCAGAAAGAGATATAAAAATATATCAGTATTTTTACTCATTTAATGGCTCCCACAATTCTTTTTAAATACATGCAGCACTGACTTTGAGAAAGAATTGGAATATGACAAAGATAAATTATATCTGTCATCCTGGTCCTGCAATGTGACCTCTTCAGGCACACGTCCCTGAGTGGAAGCAAACATCCCGAATTCCTAAGTTCTGTGCAAAAGAAGGTAGGTGCTTCTACCCTGTGCACTACAGTTCACAGCAGAGGTTATGACTGACAACTTCTAGAGCTCCTTGGGCACATGAGAAAAAAAGTTATTTGGTTTTCGTTAACATAGGCCAATGGATCCCAGCATTCTGAGAGTACACATAAAGGGCATGTTATATTTTTTATTATTCAATTAATTTTCTTCTTCACAACATCCACTGCAGTAAGACAGCAGGTAGTAACTTTGCATGCTTCATGTCCCCTTGGTTAACACATTTAAATACAAGCAATGAAAGCCATTTCTATAAAATGGGAAATGGCAACCTGGTAAAGAATGATTAGCAAAATATCTAGGAAACACACTGGAAAAACAACTTGTCCTGAAAGCCCATTTTGCTCTGGCCTAACTGCAGCTTTAGTAAGTATACGCATGGTGACTGCAAAGTTATTTTTTTCTACTGCATACAGCATTAGTGAAGCTCGTACCGGTCCAGAGTACAGTTTTGATGCTTACACTTAATATATAGAACTGCTGGAGAAGATTCAGAGAAGAGTCACAGAGTTATTAAATGGATTAGAAAAATACTCACCAGCAAGAGGTTTGAGAGTACCTGTGATCAAAAGGAAAAGTGAAAGTTGTTTGGAGACGGCAGCAGCAGACAGATGTATGGGGAGAAATACCAGGGAACAGAAAATCATTCAAGTCAATAAGGAGCAAAAGCCAGAGAAATACTCATTAGAAACTAGCCACATAATTTGACAGTAAAACTGACAGACAACTGGAACCAAGGAAGTGGCAGAAGTGGTGTAACACAATGCTATCAAACACAGCCTGCATGGTTTTATGGAAAACTTCATAGAAATACACTCTTTCCAATCAAGAACAAAGAAATCCGTAGTAGCTAACAGCTAGTATGAAGACAAAAAGCATCAAAACATTTACCTCTGTGTATAAAGACATTTCCAAATAGGGTTAATAGAAGAAAGCCCCCTGTGGGTTTCCTGGGGAGGTCAGTCCAGCATTTAGGATGAGTAATACAATGACCACAAAGACATAATGAAAAGCCTCACCCAGGAATCACAAGTACAGGAGAATCCAATAAACAGCACCACCTTCTACAAAAGAAACGGTCCCAAAATGCACTGTATGGAACAGTCACCCTTCCAAGGCACTGAATCATCTTCGAAAGTTAGCTGTAGCTGCGCTGGAGAGGCTGGGAACAGAAGCTGCAAACCACTGGAAATAAAAGCTTTTCCTGTGACAAGCGTTATGTAGAAATTCACTCATATCAAAGAGCAAGAAACTGCTGCTATTCACATCAGTGATGTTAACTACAAGTCAGGTTTGTTTTTCTTAATATCGTTTGGGAAGCTGAGAAGCATCAATAAGAATGAAGAAAAGGCTGAAGTACTTAATGCCCTCTTTGCCTCAGTCTTTAATAGTAAGATCAGTCAGAGTACCCAGTACCCTAAACTGTAAGATAGGCATGAGGAGCAGAATGAGGCTCTCATAATCCAAGGGGAAATGTTCAGTGATCTGCTACACCACACAGACCCACATAAGCCTATGGAGCTGAATGGGATCCATCCAAGAATACCAAGGGAGCTGGCGGAAGTGCTCACCAAGCCCCTTTGCAAACTTTATCAGCAGTCCTGGCTAACTGAGAAGGTCCCAGTTGACTGGAAGTTAGCAAATGTGACTCCCATCTACAAGAAGGGCCAGAAGGAGGATCCACGGAACTACAGGCCTGCCAGTCTGACCTCAGTGCCAGGGAAGCTAATGGAGCAGATCATCCTGAGTGCCTTAACGTGGCACATACAGGACAACGAGGTGATCAGGCCCAGTCACCAGGGCCTTGTAAAAGTCAGGTTCTCCTTGACAAACTTGATTTCCTTCTGTGACAAGATGACCTGATTAGTAGGTGAGAGAAAGGCTGTGGATTTTGTCTATCTAGACTTCAGCAAGGCCTTTGACACCATTTCCCACAGTGCTCTCCTGGAGAAACTGGCTGCTCATGGTTGGGACAGCTGTACTCTTTGCTGGGTAAACAACCCCTGGCTGGATGGCGAAGCCCAAAGTGTGGTGGTGAATGGAGTTCACTCCAGTCGGCAACTGGTCACAAGTGGTTCTGTTTAATGCCTTGTTTATCAGCAGTCTGGATGAGGGGGGTCGAGTGCACCCTCAGAAAATTTGCAGATGACACCAAGTTGGCTGGGAGTGTTGATCTGCTGAAGTACAGGGAGGCTCTGCAGAGGGATTTGGACAGGCTGGAATGACAGGCTGAGGCTGTGTGTATTAGCTTCAACAAGGCTCAGTGCCTTGGGCCTGCATTTGGCCCATGCAATGCTACAGGCCTGGGGAAGAGTGGCTGGAAAGCTGCTTGGTGGAAAAGGACCTGGGGCTGCTGATTGATGGCTGCTGAATGTAAGCCAGTTTGTGCCCAGGCAGCCAAGAAGGCCAATGGCATCCTGGCCTGTATCAGAAATAGCATAGCCAGCAGGGCCAAGGCAGTGATCATCCCCCTGTACTCAGCATTGGTGAGGCCAGTTCTGGGCCCCCACTACAAGACAAACATTGAGGTGCTGGAGCAGGTCCAGAAAAGGGCAACGCAGCTGGTGAAGGGTCTGGAGCACAACTGTGATGAGGAAGGGCTAAGGGAAGTGGGGTTGCTTAGTCTGGAGAAAGGGAGGCTCAGGGGAGACCTTATTGCGCTCCACAGCTACCTGAAAGGAGGTTGTAGAGAGGTGGGTGTTAGTCTCTTCTCCCAGATAATAAGCGATAGGGCAAGAGGAAATTGCCCTGACATTGTGCCAGGGAGGTTCAGATTGGGTATGAGGAAAAATGTCTTCATTGAAAGGGTTGCCAAGCTCTGGAACAGGCTGCTCAGGGAAGTGGCTGAGTCACCACCACTGGAGGTATTCGAAAGATTGTAGATGTGACTCTTAGGGACACAGTTTAATGGTGGACTTGGCAGGGTTTGGTTAATAGCTGGACTTAATGATCTTCAAGGTCTTTTCCAACAGAAATGATTCACTTCTATGCAAAAGCAAAGCAGACTTCTGCTTTGCACGACTGCGTCTCTAATACCTTGGTGATAGCCTCTAAAATGGCTTAACAATCCCTACAGATCTTGAAGGGTCTCAAGCAGGTAAGTGCAAGGCAAATGGAAGAGACTCTTTTTGTTCCTAGAGTATCCTTCAAGCAGAGCATGCCTTATAACTCCTACCTGTCTACCAGCTTGATATATGCAGGGAAAAAGAAGAATAAAGCATTCCTTATCCCTTCCCGCAAACAAAAGCTTGATTTCAAAGGTATAAAATGCCAAACGAGTTTCGTTACTGGACTAATGCCCAGGATGACTGCACCTGCAAAAATTCACTATTTCAAGTAATGGCTCTGCGACAATGGTACGTAGAAAGCCTCATCCTTTTCCTTGGGAAGGAGCAAGGGTTGTCACCAAAGTAGGGTTTTTCAATCTTCAAGCTGATCTTTGAGCCTTTCACAGATCTGAAGTCACTCTAAGCCTACAGAGTCAGTGGTCTACCTGTCCCTGAGCCCCCGTCCCACTCCCCTCTGTGCTGAGCTGCTCACAGCAAGCTGCTGTCTAAGGTCTTCAGCTGCCAGCCAAGAAAACACCACATCAATACTTTGATCCTCATTCTTTTAGTTTCTGGGGTACTGCATGGCTTTCATGTGAGCTGGCAGAAAAGCTGTGGCAAACAGGAAGAAACGTATTCCACAGACAATCTGAGTTCAGCTCAAGTCACTAGAGGTGGTTTATAAAGGAACAGTTTTTTAAAAAAATCCAGTAATACTAAAATGCTTTCACAAATCTGTAATATTTATAACGTGTTTTTAAGTCACATTCTTGAAATTTCTGCAAATTAGATACGTGACACTCCAGTTCCTAACGAAATCAGTTACAAAGACAGAAATGTATCACCCTAGAATTAAGGAACAGAGCAACTATTCAACGCTATTCACTGTGAGTTGTAATACCACCAATAGATTTTGAAACTAGAGACTAAAACTCTCAAATGTTTAATTTATCAGAAAACACTAGGAAATGTTAAACCAATAGTAAGCAATGTTCATGTACTTCAATGATGTCTCATTTAAAGGTTAGTCTTTTCACTACTCTACAGCTACTACTTAAACCATGTATCCTCTCAATAAAATGAAAAATATGTTTTCCAGGTTTGCAACAAACAGCCAAAAAGGAAGCTGCAAATACTTTTACACATCTCACATAATTTTTATATGTTTTCATGGATTTGTATTGGAAGAAAAATGCAGAGAGATTTCATCCCATGGATACACTACAGAAGAAACATGTTACCAATGTGGTAAGGATATACCATACGTATAGAGCATGGGATGTTGGGATGAAAAAGAGGTACTGATGCTCATTTCTTTCTCATGTACCAATGTTGTGTCCCACCTCTAAAAAAAACAGTTTAATCAAGAAACATGGCTTTATGCGGGTACTTGTTTGATCTTGCATTTTGGCAGAAAGATCATTTATTAAAGATGTGATGTCCTATTCTATGAGTTTCATTTTTTTAAAAGATAATACATTAGAAATGGAACTCTCATGGAATCAGAATAGAGAACACAAGATGGGAATTTTAACTCTTCTTGTTTTCATGTAACAAAATCATGGTCTTAATTAAGTTGATATCTTAAGTGAAATTCCAATTGCTCAAAATATTTTATTTTCTAAAAAACAAACAAACAAACAAACAAAAAAGAACAACCACCCCAAAACCCAACAAAAAACCAAAACCAAACCCTGAACAACAGCCCCCCTTACTCTTCCCTCTTTCATTCCCCCCAATTTTATCACTTTTTACTACGCTATCTACCCAAGCCATACATTCAGAGGACAGGCACTGACATTACCACAAAAACAAAATGCTGGAAAGATAAGCAACCTCTTGCAAAGATCTGCAGAAAATTTATAAAATTCACACTCCTACAAATATTTCTTTAATCTAAATGCATGGAGTTCAACCTAGTGGCACAGATGGCATGGTTCCCGAATGTAATTTCCAAATTAAACTTACAACTTGGGCAATAACCATCTGCAGTCAGCTTTAACCTTTGTGTCCTGGCTAAATGCTAATTGGAATCACTCGCTCCTTCCAAAAATTCCTTCAAAGTTTCATCCAAATTCAATTTTCTTCACATTCCTTGCTATAAATGTCTCAAGTCTTGCTGCATACTTTTAAATGGCTGCCAGGAGGGACTGCACTCCCATGATACAGAGCATAATCCGTTTGCATGGTTTATAAATACTTTCATACCCTGTGGAATGGGGAATATTTTGTCAGAACAAAATTAAATTGGTTAAACTGGTGAAGAGTTGTTCCAGGTACAAAATTAATGCACTCAGTGGAGTTTTCAGTCTCGTATTAGTATCCAGCTATACAGAGATAAAACCTCTGCAACGATGTGCACAGTTTAAAGAGCTAAGTTACCAGCTCATGCATGTCGGCTGGAAATGTTGTAAACCAAGATCAGCTTGGAGGCAAAGGCATGCAATCGCATCCTGGCTTTTCACAAACATACTCTGCGTAATGATTATGTAGCAAAGAGAGATAAAAAAACTCTCCAAACTTCTGAATGTGACTTCCAGCACCAGAAAGGGGAGAGGAAGTAAATTTTATTGTTTATATGTTAAAAGGAGGGAAAACATTCCATGTATTACAATTAATAGAAATCAATGAAAAAGACTTCAATTGAAAAAATGCCTTACCTTGAGAAGTTGAGGAAATGAACATGTCTAGTGAATAAATACGGCTGCTCAGCAGTGCTTATGTTTTTAATCAATTCCATCTAAAAAGAATTAACAAATCACATTTTCCAGGTTACATCAATGCACATTTTGAGACAGATACAACTACACAAACAACATACGTAATTTTCAAGTCTAAATTACTCAAGAACCCTTCTCCACTATCCCTCCCAAACACTGCCATCAAGATAGCATGATTACTATTTCATGTTTAAGCAAGAAAGTTTAAGCTGCAGACAACATCCTATCATCACTGTACTTATGTACTTCCCGTATCAGTTTAAGGAAAGGCATAAACTAAAGGAAAAGTCTAACCTCTGCCTAAATCTGCACCAGAGCTTTGCAAGTGGCAGCTGCCCTCTGAAGACACTGGCTCTTTTCACCAGAATGCCAAAATGTAAAATGTCTGAAATTGTAACAGAAAGTAGGAGCTGAGCCAATGACCAATTTAATATAAGAATAAAAATAGCCAACATTGCCAAAACACTGATTCACCTGTTTAAATATAGAAATCCATACTCCTAATCCTTTCACTATTACGGCAAATTAAAAGTACAGATTAATTGGGCACTTTTAGAAAGATGATGTTAAGTTCTAGTTCAGGCACATTCACTTTTTAAAAAAAATAAATAAACTTTTCAGATCACTAAAATGGAATAATGTAAACAGCATAGATTGAAGACAGTGTACCATGGTATGAGTATCTAGGTTGTGTAAGCAGAGCTGTACCTAGATCTAGAGAAAACAAAGCATCTAGTGGAGCACCATGCTAGAGAGTTGAGACATCCTGGTTAATTTTGCTTCCTCATTATTAATTTACTAAGATTTACGTTCAGATTTTCTGTTCTGTGTTCAAATGCACGTTATGCTATGGATGTTGAACCCAAATGCATTTGAAATGATATGTTTATTGATTTTTGAAAACTGGGTAGTAGAAAACAATACAGAAAGTAATTCATAAATGGGGGGGAGGGAGGGAAGAGAAGGTAAACCAAGCATTCTGGTTTGAGCCATATCAATTGATGTACTAAATTTAAACACCATTAAGGAGACTTAAAAAAAAAATAATTTATTTCTTAAAACTTGAATCCTATACCTGACACAGACAAAATAACAGTCTGCTAGGAGGCCAAGATAAACTGACTGGCATGTGACGAGTTACTGCACTAAAATCCTGAAGAACATTGTAGAAAATAATGTCAGTGCCATAGGAAATATTAAACTACATTTAAGGGACAACAATTGTCATTTTTTTTCCCTTCTACCTCCCAGTTTTGTTATACTGATATTTTGCCATGGTTTTTACACTGTATGTCACATCTTACTGCTTCTCATCCATCTTTTATTTTCCATTTTTTCCTAGGACACATAACATGCATTTTTCTTGCAGACTACACAAGGTATAGCTATTTAACTTCTAGAACCAAATAAAAAAAGTGAAGAAACTGATACACTTTTATCTACTTTTCCTCTGCCTTAAACAATTTTATACAGATACATGTATGATGAGGACTGAAGCAAACAGTTCACTTTGTGTGTCTTCTCAAGATGGGCCTTTTCCTATCAAACTAGTTCAAGTACATCAAGGCATATTAGGTCTGAGAAAGCGCATCACGATATATTAGAATCTGAGGATATATTAAGTCCGAAGGGCTGTAAACCCAAGGGGATGGAACTTAAAAAACCACCAAAGGAAAGACAATATGAAAGGAAAAGAGAAACAAGAGAAAACAGACAGATGTGTGCTTTAAAAAAAGTGGCAAGAAGGGAATAGCCCACCCTGCTTTAGTCAGTCATATACAGACCCCAGACTGGTTGATTCAAGTACAAACAGATCTTTATACAGTTCCTTCAATACAACATAAATGTTGTGAGAAAGAAATTAATGAACCTGAAGAGAAGAGCTTGCCCAGACCAGAATTGGAAAGCCCAGGAAACTTTGTAATAATTGGCACAAGCAATTGGCTACTGTTTGTTAATTCTCTGATGAGACAAAGGCTTCCCTAGCAAACCAAACAAGTCAACATTTCTTTAGGACTCTGTATGCCAAAAAATGATATTCATTCACCCTGAAGAATGAAACAAGGCGAGACTCTAGAGACTGTCTATCAGATGTCTCAATTGGATACTTTCTTTGTCTTTACCCAGATAAGTGAAAGAGAATTGAAATTCTCAGAACTGTATGAAGCTTTATTTATGTTTATTGGCATTTTACCTGTGTTACTGTATCTGCATGAATGAAAGAAGGAAGATGACAGAAAGAAGTTATTGATATGGAATAAAAACTCCATTCATGCCATTACAGTCACCAATGTAATTGCACCTTGGAATAAATAAATAAATAAATCATTAGAGTATAAATATGGAGATGTAAAGATAGTATACAAATACAGATTAATCCCACTGAGTTTAAAAAGTCAGGCAGCTTTAACATAATACCACTAGATAAACGTGTGGGAGTAGTGTATGTGAGTGTTACAAAGCACCATGCAAGCCTCCCTTGCTCCTCATCTCTCCCTAGGGCTGGTACCAATTTGCTAGCACCAGGCAGATTCACATCACACCACTATCATGTTTCCCATTGCACTTCATCTGATGTCAGTGTCAGGCTTGTGTCAACCAGTTTTTGCACCAGCACAGGCACTTCTGCCTCAGGAGCAAAGAAGTCTGGAAAGATGCACAGAGAGGAGGACAGCATCTGGCTTCTGGCTTTTTAAAAATCCCTTGCTACCAAACTTGATCTCTTGAGCTATGATAATAGCTTATGCCAAAGCACGCACAGAATTTTGTTTTGACTTGAAAGTACCTTCACATTTAGACACTTAATGATGAACTAGACTTGCAAGCAGATGCGGATAAAGCTACAATGTGCATATGAACAAACAAGCAAAAACCATCCTTTTAAAAACCCTGCCAAAAGGGTAAGTAAGGCTCAACAGAAACAATACACAGATGTCAGGAGGGAAAAATAAGTAACTGTAATGGCTCACAGCCACATGCAAACTGTGGTCATTATTTCCCATGGGCCTACCTCTCTCTGATCCCACTGTGCTAAACTCATTTCAGTCTAACAAGCCAAACATTAGTCAGTGCCTCCTTTTAAGATGACTTTAAAGAAAAATAAATAAATAAATACAAATTTTCAAAGGTCTCCCATAAGAGTAAGGTCTCCAGTGGGTTCTTTTGCTGTTGGTTTGGGGTTTTGGTTCTTGGGTTTTACAAGATGGCTAGTGTAGAGTACCAACACAGAGGAAGACTGAGCAGAGGATAACAGCTGAGGAAAGCAAGCACCTTTGGAGGATGAGTGATGAAGGAGACAGACATACAAGCACAAATGATACAGGAGATTGTCTTAACCAATCTAAGTTTGAAAAGACATGAAAATGCACAAGCAGCAGAAGAAAAACTCCCCTGGCAAACACTGTTAGAAAAGAGATGAACCAGAACACATCCATGTTTGGAGAGAGCAGCTGTAGAAATATCTGGAGGAAGCTTGAAAGGAGCATATGCTTGCTAGGATAAGGGCCCATAAAGTGCCATTCCTCTTTCTTGCTGCTGCCCTGAGGTCTCCTGGGGAAGTTAGGTTACTGCCGTGAAACAGTGCTGAAAGATGGCAATTTGCTTTTGAAATTAACTAAATTGCACCAGAGGGTTCATGCTGCTAAACAAGGATCCGGGAAGAGGCAGATGCCAGGACACAAAGACTGGAGAGGCAGGCAGTGACATCCCATACCCACATGCTCCCAATCCACCAGTGGAGCCTATGGCATGGCCCAGCCACATCAGCTCAACTGCAGGGCAAAAGCAAACCAAAAGCACTGGGCACACTGCATGGCAAGAGCCTGCAGAGATAAGAAACCACAACAGGCACTTGCAAATACATCTGTGGTGCGGTCAACTCACATTTGCTGTCATTCCACCTCTCCTCCATGAACAATTTATTATAAAGAACAGTGTCGTTAGCATAAATGCTGATTTGCTCCCTAGCATAATATCTTTCTACCACTGTGATTCCTTAAGCTTTTATTGTAATTTTTCCTCCAAAATTAATTTTCTGCACTGATCCTTAAACAGGGCCTTTAAAGAGGACCAGATCCACACAGAGATGCAATCCCATAAATCACAAGCTGTTTCTGAATCTTAAAGCCCACCTGAGCAAGAACACCAGGAGGCAATATCCAAGGGGAAAGGTCTTTCCTTAGTCTATCGTCCTACACTACTACTGTAGGATCTCAGTTAGCCATGCTGAAGAAACTAAACCATAATGGCTCAGCATCACCCATGCATTTGTTGCTGTATTGCAAATCACAATCCAGCAGGTGGCACAGTGAAATGACTCTGAGGGAGACTGGACAGGCCCTCCCCGAGAGGGGAGAAACGTGGAGGATGGCTTTGCTCCAGCCACAGCACTGTTCCTGCGTAAAAACTCTGCTCAAGGCTTGTGAGAGAGGACACCACCTTTCCCTCTTCTGTAAACAGCCAGTCCCCCAACCTAGCTGTTCACAGCAGTCCTGTTTGGTTCGAGGTTTGCAATAGGTAAATTCTACTGGGAACAAAAAGAAATAATCTGATAATAATCCCACCCAGACAACAGCCAAAACGTTACCACTTTTTTTTTTTTTTTTTTCAAGTTGCTGTTATTTCACTGGGAGAATTTGAGGTCAAAATGTACAAAAATGGTGAGGCAACTGGAATTTTCAAAGTGAGGTCAGCTGGATCACACCATGGTCTTCATTAACACTGATAAAATAGGACAAAAAAGAATCTCTGATCTTTCTTGTGAGTTCTTTACCTTCCTCTACTGTTTTCAGGCATGCAGGGGCCAGGAAGCACAAGTATCTACAGGTGTTTGGTGTATCACTTTCATCTCAGTATCATTTCCATAAACAACTCACAGGAATGAGACTAGGTCTTTGTTTTCAGCTTTCAAAAACTTGGAATAGTTTCAAGAATTTCTCCAGCTCCCCAAGCTGCTATGACCAATTTTGTCTTTAGAAGCACTTAAGAAAAATTAGTGATGGAATTTTAGTGTGTTAAACTGGAATTATACATAAAGCTGGCTGCATGGCCATAAAGATGGGTGGTAGAAGTAAACAATATGAGGATAAACCATCAATTACTCCTGCGATCCATATCGGTATCTCTGTAATATATCTACATCTATACTCACTCTTACTTCTCCAAATGAAAAAAAAAAAAAACAAAAAACAAACAAACAAAAAAAAAGGGTGGTGGGAAGGAAGGCAAGGAAGGGGAAGAATTACTTTGCAACAGTTTGAGTGTCATTTTAAAGCCACATCAATTAGATTAACTTTGTATACATGAATAATACACATTATTTTCTGAATTTAATTTATTTGGAAATATCATAGCAAATGGTAAGGCACAGATCAACCAGTCTATTTCCAGAACTCACTCCCTTATGCCCACAGATGTTCAAATGCTGCACTTATAATTGCTGGCAGGCACATATAATTTGGGAAAATGTCTTGGTAGGAAGGAGACTGGGGAAGGCAATGAAAATATGGATTCCAGTTATTTGCAATTTCTATAGTCATTAAGAACACCTACATGCTTAACTTTATTCAACACCAGCAGACTACATAAGCTAAACATTTACATAAAAGTCTTGGCTGGACCAGGTCACACCAAACACAGTACAGACAAATTACAGAAGGAAGAGAGACATATCTTCAGTGAGAAGCCCATGCTCATGCTGGAAGCCTACAGTCCAGCCCAGCTCTCTTTTCTCTCATTCCAATGCCTGGAGCCTGAGACCATCCATTCTCTTAACTTCCCCTTGTATACACCACATTAAAGGTGGGAGAAATAATTCAGTTTTTCCTATTCTGCTCATAACAAATGAGAAGACAACTAAAACCACCCTGAACAACAGAACAGTTACTGTCTCCAGGCATGTTTCCTGCTGATCAAAGGCACTTTTCAGCAAAAGTCCTCATTAAATTATGAACCTATTGTAACTACGTAAATAAGCCATAATTTAAGAGACTCAAGTTACAGTAGGGCAATCTATAGAGTACATCTTTAGCTCAGTATCAATTTATCCAGTATCATCTGTGTTCCAGCACATTTGCTATCTAGTAACCAAACAGCTTCTGGCACACAAAATATAATGCGGGTATTTATCCTCTGTCAGTGTACTGGTTGAACCAAAAATAAGCCTGGGCCTCTCCGAAATCTCCACATGCTGGACTAAAGTACTGAAGACTGTTGGGATGTGATATCTGATGAAGGACATAGTCAAAACCCAAACAACCCAAAACACAAAAGCAGTCATACCCACTGAAGTCTTCTATCCCATATCCTACCGTTAAGGAGAAAAACTAACCAGGCAGTCGC
>JANHGB010042477.1:0-12505 GCA_026283785.1 Coracopsis vasa
TGGTCAGTTCATCACACGTTGTCTGTGCTTCTCCTTCCTTCACAATGGGAGGACTCCTCACACTCTTCCCCTCCTGCAGGCTGTGGACTCTTCCACAGGAGATGGTCCTCCATGAACTTCTTCAAGATGAACCCTTCTAGCAGCTTCTCACAGAAGCCCCCCCATGCAGTCCTCTCCCTGCTACCAGAACATTGCTACACAAACCCAATACAGCCATCAGAATGTGTATTTTAGCTCTTTCGGTTTTCCTTTATAAAGTAGGCTTTAGAAACTCTTTGCTTGCCAGAGAGCTTCAATGGACACTCAATAAAGAATTATGTGCTTTGAAAATGACTACAAATATATTTTGATGAAACTGTTAATTTTATTGAAAACTGATTTCTATTTGAAATGGTTTAATCAAACAAATACGAGCTTAAAATGCAGAGAGGTTTAGCAGCTAGGCAGGGGGGCATACATGCAGAACAGAAACAAGAGCTAATACATCTCTTTAATTTTGCAAAATAGAAAGAGTAGACCAGCTAGTAAGGAGTTAAATCATGTTGGTTTTGAGACAAGGAGACAGAACTGTTAATAGGTGTGTCTAAGGGCTCAATGCAATTACTTCAGCACAGGACTTACACACCTGAAAGCCATAATGAAGCCAGAGCAGTTAGATTGAATAAAAGGAGGTGGCCAGGAACTGAGTGGGATTTTCTCCCACTAGAGTTTCTTGACTTTGTGCTCTTGCAGTAAGGAAGTTGCTGGGAATTTGCCTTGAGTTCACCAGAGGAGACCTCAGATTTGTCTATTGCTTTTCAAAGTGGGTGATGTACTGGGTTTCCATCACTAAATCCTGATCCTTACGGAAAGGAGAAGACTGAAACAGGGTTGATGCAATATACTTATTTAGCGAGAGTAGAAGAATTTGTCTGTATGTGGGAAGCTAATGGGTTGCCAGTAATTTTGTACCTGTCTTAACAGTGTGAAAATCACATTCAGGTAAATTATTTGTTGTGGCCTGTGAGGAGAAGCAGCAGAAGTCTGGTGACAAATCCTGGAGGATTTAAGTAGTGATGATCTTTGATGAAGGCTAGCAATCTGTTAGATTCTAGATGGAGTTTCTTTTGGCTGCTAAATGAACTGAACCCTGCTACCCAGTCAAACCATGGCTTTCTGATGTCAGCCTTTCTTATGTGTTTACCTTCTCTTGCTATTGAGATACCAGTTCAGCCTTTTCTGAGAAAGAAATACGCAGATTTTAGGGGTGGAAAACATGTTCTCTCTCCAGACCCAGCTCTGTCTGCCTTGCAGTAGTGCCAAGACCTTTCCAGAAACTTCAACTCTCATAAGGCTGTGTCAGGTTTTACAATTAGATTAATGTCAACTCTTGCAAACTGGGGAGAAGTATGGAGGACACAGGTGAAGCTTCCTGAGCTCAGAGCCTGAAGCAAGCTTGTGGCTGCTGCTTCCTTGCCAGCTAAGACACGTATCTGTGGTGGGACAGTCACTGATGCTGGAATGCTGCCTACCAGGTTTGCTCCCCTGAGCTGGCTGTGTCTGCTTTCACCCAGCTACAAAATTGTTTGCTTTTGCTTGTTGTTCATCTGCTCAAACTGGCAGCTCTGACTAATGTGGTCTGAGCTCTGGGGCTTGTCGGGCTATGTGATATTCTGACCTTTCTTGTGGCACTCGTGATTTTATTCTTCTCTTTCCCTTGGTTAGTGGATGAAGGTAAGTGTGAGGCTGTTTGCAACCAAGGGAGGTAGCTGTGGGAGAAGGGAGATTTGTGCTCAGGAACTGCCTTGTGCTTCTTCATTGCTGCACTGGGAATACTGGAGGTGGGCCTCTTATTCTCTAATTTAATTTTGTATGTCAATAAATTCCTTTAAAATCTCAATTTCTGAGTTGCTTTGCCTCTTGTTCCTGCCTTTTTCTTTGCAAGGCATTTCCTGTTAACCTCTTGCTGCTGCTACTTTTGCTTCCTATTTCAGTTCTTGATGTTTGTTATTTCATTCTCTTCCTCATTCCCCTATTTCAATTTGTTGCAATTTCCCTGTGTAGACAAGTGTCTATTTGGCCATAGTTTGCATAGGAAATCCCCTGTCCCTGTTTTCTGCTCTATTGATTCCTCCTCAGCACCTGGCTAAGACAAAAATCCAGTGAGGCTACATTGGCTTTAGCCAGAAAAAATGCTGATGGCTAATAACTGATAGTAAGTCCCAGGTAATGCCCTCAAACTATTAATTTGTCCTTCACCCACCTATTCTGTACTTTCCCAGCACTCATATTCTTGTGTTCTAAAACTCTGGGCTCTTATCTTTTAAGTGAGCAAGTGCTGCACAAGCCCCAGGGTGCATATGCAGCTTGCTGTGGTCTTTTGGAAAATGAATACACCAGGAACTCTTTGTAACTATGCCTATATGACAAAAAGGTTATCATACGTCAGTAGTACTATATTACGTAATTTTCAGTAAGATACATCATAAATAAGGTACATTTATGACAGTGGAATCCATCCAAAATAGCAATAGGTGTACTGACAAGTGAGTCTGCTAAACTGTGTGTTAAAGTGCTGTGCAATCAGGAGGTACAGAGGCTGGAGGCCATGACTCAGTGGCCCCTCTAAGTATTGTTTGCCTGTGTCAGCCAGATCCAGCCTGTGTTTCATTCAGCACAGCTGTAAAAGATCTCGGACTGCTCAGGCAATGAGGAGTTTTTCACATTTACAGTGTCTGATGCACACATAGCTCTAGAAGCACAAAAGCTGTGGTATTTCTTTCAGAATAAACACACACAATCACTGGGGTTTTGCAAGTTCTTTGTCTCCAGTCCTCATCAGTGAATGCATGAGAACATCAAATCTGGTTTCTAAACCATGAAATATTTTGCAGTGAAGGCTCTAGATCTGTCTCCTGAATTTAACTAGGTAGAAAAGTGAAGGCCTCTGCAAGAATTGGAGCTGGAGGCAATGAACAGACTGAAGTAAATTACATTTTAGAAAAAAAGGCCTATTGGAGAAGTGGGATTTCTGGTTCTATCTTCCATTTCCAGTGTTTCATTTAAGATTTGCTTGAAGGCTAAACAAGTAAAAGTTTTTGTTGTGAACTATAGTTGATGGAAGACCTTTTTGGACACAAAAGAAGGGGTCATCTTAGTGGAGTGGACAGAATCCTTACAAAAATCACATTTCTATTCTCATACTTTCCACAGAAAACAAAATAATGACCTTGTTACATAATTTGGGAAATGAAGCTGGTGTGCTTCAGTAGCCACAAATGTTTAATGCAATCGAAAGTAGGCCTTGTAAAAATGTATGTCTTAGGTTGTGGTTTGATTTGCTGATCTCCTTAGCAGTGAAGGGGATCCATTTATGAAATGTAGCATCTTTAAGATTGTGGCACACAACTGTTGCTGAGGACTACATAAGCATGAAAAGAGACTTGCACTATGATATATTTAACTGATATACTTTGCCAGTTTACAGCTTGCTGCAATATAGAAAAGCCAGAAAATAGTATTTGAACATTTGATTTGAAGCTTTAACTTTTGATTATTAGTAAAAAGCAAAGCTACACTTGAGCAGATAGGGTGATACACTCTTTAGCACGGACTGCTCTCTTTCAGTGAGGTAGAGAAGGAGGGTGCAGCTGAGACAGTTGCCTTTTGGTTTATCCTGCAAGAAATCTACCCCAATCTTTCTCCACCAGCTGAAACTATTTCTGTTTGTTCTGCCTGCAGCAGGTATTACTGTACTGAATGTAATCTTTGATTCCAGCTGTAATGAGCCTATGTTAACAAGTCAGTTATTTTTCTCTACTAATCTTGTATTTATTTTTTCTAAATTTGCAATGAATATCCTTTGATTTTGGAGAGCTAACGTTACTGAAAACCTCACGAAAACCCAGATTATTTACCTCCGTATTGCAACTGGGGAGGAAGCTATACCTCAACAAATGACGAGGTCAAATGCTGAATGAAGCAACATTGTTATGCATAAGAGGCTTATTTGCAGTCTACAGGAATTGTGTAAAGCTTTAAGACAGCCTTCTGAAGCTAATAGGTGCCACTGTAACATGAGAAGGTCCCTGAGTGAAGTGTTTGTGGGAGGCGGGGGCCTCCCAACCTGTTACTTGCTCTCAGTTGTGCTTCCTCTGAAGTCTTTTTGCATGGAGCAGAAAGATGATCTGGTATTTGAATTGGCGTCTATTTATGTATTTCTTTTCCTTCTCCAAACTTCATAATGATTATAATGTAATTTTTCACCTCTCTACTTGGAAAGGTCACAAATCCAGTACTGCTAGCTAACCTTGGGAACAGAAAAACAAGCTTTAAAAAATTCTTTGGAGCCTAGTAAATTTGTAAGTGCAGAATGGATCAAAGTCTGCAAGGCCTGTTTCATATGAGTGAATTGAGTTCTATTTTCTCTTGTTTCTATCAGAATATTCTGCTTATTAACTACAGCACTTAATGTCAATAAAAAAGCACCTGAAAGCAAAAGACTCATTTGGAAGCAAACAAGAAATGTGGGCAGTTTGCCTTTCCTCATCTTCAGTTCCAACAGAAAAGATGCAGTGCCTTCATCTCCCCCAGAGCAGCATTTCAGGTTTACACCAATATTTACATGCTTTTGTAAAAAACTGCTTCTGTGTAAACCCTCACTCTTAAGTGATTTCTGAAGTTCAATGTCTTCAGGCAGATAAGAACCTCATTGCCTGCAACAGAACGAATTTGCCACTAGCAAGCTACTTGAAGCTGTTCTTGCTGAGTAAAAGACTTGCTAAATGTTTGTAAAACAAGAATAAACTTGCTTATGGGCTTGTGTGTCTGAGTATTTATGGAAGCACTGCAAGGAAATTAGACCCTTGACTAATGTCCAAACAGGTGAATGCAGTGTTTAATTTTGTGCTGGGTGGCCTGCTCCAAGATTTTTGTTTCTAGTGTTACTTGAAACTCTTGGCAACAGCATCAGGTTCCACTCCAGATGTTCTTGTAGGCAATAAAATACTGACAAATGTAGTCATATGGATCCCAGCAGTGTATATCACTTGGAAAGACCCGGCTGAAGATGTATATTGGGAGGCTTGGTTTTGTTGCTGTCTGAAGCAGGTAGCAGGGCACTGGTGTTTTATCATTTATCTTTTCAAGTAATCACAATTTGGTTTACCTCTTCCATGTTCATGCTGGGGGGTAGGAAGAGGAAAAATTATCCTTACATCAAAAAAAATTGTGCCTTAAAGAAAGACCAATCAGCCAGGTTAAGTTTTTTATGAAAGCTTTGGGCCATTCATTGTCCTGTACACTAATATTTAAGTGAGAATCGATCCTTTCCTTTCTCTTCTCCATCCCCAAAGGAAGGGTCTTATTCAGTATAAACTTGGAGTTTCATTATTACTGAAACAGACTGAAGCTAGAGCAAACAGTACAAAAGAACTTCTACATAATGTAGTTGTATTAGCACTTTTGGAAATACCTTGGTCACAGACTTATCTTTGTGGCAGTGTTCAATCACTAGTTTTTCTGGTGGAGATTAATTGCTTGGTGGAGATTAATACAGTCAGATTGGGTAAAAACCCATGATCCGTAGTGCTAAACAAATACAGATCTGAAATGGTAAAGACTGAAGTTATCTCTTTACACAATCATTTTTGTAGGTCAGCAGTTCCACTAAATTATGCTAATTTAGCATATCCGATAAAACCAGACACATGATATTGAAGTTCTGGTATCTTATACAAACAGGCCTTATAGCTCTTTATGTGGGGAGGGGTTTTATTATCTAGATGTGATAGCTGCCCAGTTAGACACAAAGATCAACTCTCAGCTGCTTTAGCACAACTGGAGGTGCAGAACACACCATTTCACAGAGGTGTCAACACCCCTTCTCCCAGGCATGTACTTATTTTAATAGAAGAACAAGTCAGAAGGGCTAAACTAGCAACAGCCGTGAACTTGTTCTGCTTTCTATTCCACTCAGTGATTTAAATCTTTAGCCTTCAAGTGGGTAAAACAAGTGTTCTGTGTACTTGTTCTCCAACACAACTGCCAATTTCCTATTAATTTTAAAGATAACTACACATGTCTAGACTAGTTTTCTGAAGAGGTCATAATGGCTGCAATGTCCACAGTGTGCCTTGTAACAGTAGAAAGGTGAATTTCTATGCCACTTCTATGACTGTGTTACAAGCAGACATAGCAAATGCACAGTAATTCACTTGAGATGGGGGTCATGATCAAGAGATGACTATATTGCAAGTTTAAAGTGTCACTTAAAACTCTTATAAAAGCCAGAAATCAAATTAATGAGTTTACTACCTTAGAGAAGGCTGTATTTCAACTACGTAAAACCTCAGAGATCTAGTAACACTGCTTGGATTTCTAGAGGGCCAAACCTTTCCAACCAGCAGTGTTGCGAAAATGTTCAGAATCATAGAGTATTAAAAGAAATATATCACTGAATTTGCTTGTATTATATCTCCTGTACAGGTAACAACTGAATAAAATGTTAGTTATAAATATTTCAGTATTGTTTAAAGTATTTTAGTAGGTAGTACTGTAGTTTAGTGTGTTGACTTTTAAGTAAAATGTGTATATTTAGCTTTCTCTGAGTAAAGTCACTACAGGATGCAAACGTAGCTTACAGAATTTTAAAAAATATATGGTTGCAGATGTTAGATGTATAAAATTTGGGAGAAGATGTTAAAGCTATACTGAAGACAGCATATTTAATAATGCAAAAGTAGTACACTGGAATTTTCCTGAGCATGCTTTAGTTGAAGTATGTTTCACCTCACTTGCAACATAAGGAGTTGACTACAATGAAAGTTAAAATGCAACAGGAGTATTTCTCAGCTCTTAAGTATACATAAATCACTTTTTTTCTGGAAGCGTACATTCTGACTTTTATCTTTCATGTAATAAGGTAGTTTTGCGTTAACTTAGAGTTCCTGGCATATGTCCATTAGTTTTCTGACACTTGAATGCATAGCACAGAAGGGTTATATACATCTGTGAGTCAAATAGGCAATTTCCTGTTCTGAAATGTTGAACTTTAAACACTTCTGAATAAACATATACAAGCTGAAAGTCAGCTAACTTTAAAAGGGAAATAAAGGATTGCCTTATGCAGTGCACTTGCAGATGTAGCTATTAACAATTTAGCAAATTATTTTGATATTAATGAACTTAAATTATATATTACATATACTGTTCTTCTATAATACATATAAAAGCTCTATAGTTTCCTCTTCATCCCTTACCACCTGATGTGTTCTTAATAAAATTAGCAATAATTTAGCTATCCCCCTTATTTTTGCAAAAAGGCCAGCAAGCAATTGAATTTGAGTTGAATGTTCACATCTTTCTCAGTTTGACTACCTGAAATAAGTTCTGGCTTTCTCTAAATCTTGCATGGTCCTGTAGGCATTTATGTCTCTTCAGTCCACTCTTACCTTCTCAGTGTCCTCTAGGTGCTTTGCGAGTCATGCAGATAAAATCAAGCTGCTTTCTTTGGGTGTCCATCTTCCGCTGTCAGGCAGCAAAAGTGTGTGATAGAGAAGATGTTCAACCTGTCAGACAAACCAAGGAGGGCAGTGTCCCCGCAGCTGTGCAAGGCTCAGGTGGACACGGCAGTCTGCACAGGTACTTGTTTTTATGGCAGTGCCTATATCACCTCCCACTTGGTGTTCTTAAAGGGGCACAATCCTTCCCAAAGAAATGGTGAAGCTATTCTGCCTTGACCACAGTTTGCTTAGAATCAGCAAAACAGTAGCTGGCTGTTCACACATGCAAAAGCTGCTTTAGGAGACAGCCACTTGCAGCAAAAAATGATGGCCCCTTTTTAGCCAGGAAACCACTTGGGCTTTCCTTGTAAATAATTTTATTTACTCAGAAGTGAATAGTCTGATAATAATTAGTCAGAATCTGAGTTACTTAATGAGTAGCACATGCAGCTTCCAGCGCATGAAGGCTGCTGCCTCTGAGATTGCTGCACATCCAACTCTCCAAATTGTTCATATGCCCAACTCTCTTCCAACTATATTTTCAACAACAAACTTGCTACTTACAAGCTTAACTTTATTTACATACTTGAAAAATCACAGCTACAGTCAGGCTACTCCAGTATCTGTTGTATGGAGTGAAAAGCACATAGAAATCTTTTCAGAGGCTTTGCTAAGCCAGCTCTGGCTCTGGTGCATGCAGTTGTGGAGATGGCATTACACAGTCCCTGAGAACTGTCCCTCTAATCTGTACAGAGTACTACATCTAGCACTTGTCTGATGACAAGGGAAGATGTGAAAGCTAAACTGCAGCCTGAGTTAAAAACCTTTTGATGGAGATACTTCAGTTTGTGCAACTATCTGTCTTGGCATGGATATGTCAAAGGAGTGTATGTTAGCACCTATGGAAACCGAAGTTCAGATTCCAAGCAAGTCCCTCAAATTCACCTAATTGGCAGTAGGTTTTTTCAAACTTTTACAAAACACAGAAAATATGAACTATGGTATTGTTACAGAAAATAACTGTTTAGAAAAATTTTTCCCAAGATTTTTGTTGTTTTCCAGTATACGAAGCAGAATCAGTAACTTGGTTTCCCCCAAATTTGACATGTGACTTCCATCTGTCTTGATATTTGACACTAATATTTCAATGAGGTTGCTAAAACCAGCTTCCTTTTAATATTTTTTTTCCAGGAAATCTGCTTATCCTGTTTTTTTAGTAGCTCTTAAGATTAGTAACATTTTAATCTTATTTAATCCTAGTGGTGGTGTTACTACTCTTACCTTTGGAAGCAGGGCTCTCTGTTGGCTGAAAATTGAACATCACCACAGTTTGGCTGGTCAGCAAGCTGAGTCATCTAGTACGTGTATGGGTAAATATGTGGTAAGTGGTGTCATTTTTATGAGGCACAACTAGTATTTAAAGTTAGGATAAGGTAGATTAGGCTTATAAAATAAGTTCATAAATGTTTTGTAAAGTAACTTTGAAGTAAACAGTTGCCAGCCTAGGGGAATCCTGTCTTTCGACACACCAGAAGGTGCTGTGCTGCCCTCTCATTCAGATTTAGGAAAAAAATTAGGTGCCCAAATGATGAACCAGTCTCCTTTTCAGACCAAAACTATTGGTTCTAGACCTTCCTGCTGCCAGCAGGGTTGCTGGAGGGAGCAGCTTCAGATAGGATGAGAAATATTTGCTTTGTTTGAAGCTTTAAGTTCTTATCTAGTACCACAAGTGACTAGAATGTATGCATGGGGCTAGCATCCATAGCTGTGTAATGATGCATTGTCCTTTACCTACTTCCATGGGAGTCCACAGAATCAGATGCCCACATGTGGGGTGAGGGTGGAACACTTTTGCTGTGGGACATTTATTAGACTGGAACTGAAGGCAGCCAATTTCTTTCACACACCTGTAATCGGATCTAATTTTGAGATAACTGTTACCCCCCTGGTGATAAGCAGGATAAAATAAAAAACTTCCCATGTCTTTAAACATTTGGGGGGGGGGAACTTTATTAGGTTGATTTTAATCATTGTAAACTTCCTAAACTTTACTGGACTATGATGAGTGGAAAACTACTATATAAGGTGATGCCTGGGTTTAATCCTGTTTCCTTGTGCTCGTGGCAGAGTTAGTTCCATGGTAGGAGTCATGCAAGGCTGAAGGCTGTGAGTGGGTGAGCTGTAAGACATTTGAGAGTAAGAATAGAGTTTGAAAGTGAAACAGAACCTATAGACTCCCAAGCCTTCATTTCCTGTCTACATACCTGTTTCAACTGTGTTAATGTAGCAACATAACAGTCTACCTGGACCTTACATGTTATAGGATCCAGTAGTTTATATTTTGGCCACGTTTCCCAGAAATAGGGCATTATTACTGGCTCCTTACATGCCAAAAAGATGCATTGGGTAAACTGAGAACTTTGCTAACAAAAGTTTCCTCTGTGCATATGTTTGGATAAGTTTACAGCTCCTGGAACAGGGAAACATGGTCCTATCTGGTATGCATTATTGTGATGAAGGATTCGAGTATTGCTGGAGTGAATAATTAAGTAAACTGTGGAGGTAGACCACCTGCAGACACCAAATTGTTCAAGCAGAAAGGTGTCTTGGTTTGACATTAGCCTTGTTGCATTCATCATCCTAGGTAAATAGCTGTAAGATAAATTGCTTCTTTTGCAAAGAATAACAGCAAAAATGATTCACAGGCCATGAAATCAAGCAGAGGGCTGAATGGAGGCCAGGAGGATCCATGTCTTGTCATAGAGCAGGTGGTGAGAACGTATACTCAAAATATTTGAGGAATTGAATTTAAGCCAGTTCAGGAATGTTGTTTATGGCTAGTTGCTGCTCTTGAATAACAGGGATGTGCATGGCTATGAGTCTGCAAGCAGCCCCTTTGCTGGCCCCTGCATTCACAGCAGCTGTGAGCTCACCTTCTCTCCCCAGTTATATGTTGACTGTTCTGTCTGACTGTCACACAGAGGGTAAGATGAGCTGGTCTGGCTTCCTTGCTCAGCTTTCCAAGACCAAGCTGGAACTAAGAAAGTGTATGTGAATATGGCTGATAGCCAGGCATCTGGCTTTATGTATATGGAGGCATGCCCAGATACTTGACCAGCCTTTGTACCATGTCATAGAGCTTATGAAGGAAAAAAAAAATATTATAGACATCTCTGGATATGTCTGTTACACTGCACAACTGTGAACCTAACTGTGGGAATACTCAGCTTCAGTAAGTGACTGGACTCCAGTAACAAAGTTGCTCAGAAAGCTTTCTCTTAATCCTTAGCTTGAGCTGAAGGGTGCAGGCTCTGAGCAGCTTCCTAATGAGCGCAGAGTATAGGCTGCTTCAGAAATGTAGGCATCCACCAAGCCCAATAAATATTCCTGCAGGGGTTTGCCAAGCATCTCTGTGGTGCCCAGAAATTAGCTGTATCAGAATCTCTCTACTATCTAGCTTAAAATTGGCCTCATCATGATTCTGCTGATCTCCCTAAACCACATGGGCATTTAACTTCTGTCAGCTTCTGTGTATTTTCTTGCACACACAACCTACATGGCATGGGACCTTGGCTAGCTTGTGCTGCTACCAGTTTGACTCAGGAAAGAGATTATCTTTTGCTGGAGGGGCTCAGGACATGTAGCTTCTAGCCGCCACTTTTCAGTATATGAAGGTTAAAGACCTGCTGATTCTAAATGGGAAATGTAAGGTGGTTGAGTCCCCCCTGTGCTCGTTCATAGCTCTGTGTCACTGTAGCAGCACTGGTTATTTTTTCTTTCAGAGGATCTCTTCTGGGTGAAGATGGCCAAAGAAATGCAGGGCTGAGCAAC
Source organism: Coracopsis vasa (assembly GCA_026283785.1). Taxonomy (NCBI): domain Eukaryota; kingdom Metazoa; phylum Chordata; class Aves; order Psittaciformes; family Psittacidae; genus Coracopsis; species Coracopsis vasa. The sequence goes on from JANHGB010042477.1 coordinate 11,313, forward strand.
AGCAGTGGTAGTGGAGTGTACTGGCAGGTTTGAGGGAAACTTACAGAAAGGGATCAAAATACACACAACTTAGAGGCTTGTGGGTAAAGGGGTGCTGGAAGATCATGTGGCTGCATGTTGCTTCAGGTATGTGCCCAAGTAATCTGCTCTGCTTTTGTAACAAGTCAGCAGGCTAACAGAGTAGTAGGAACTCATAGGCAGTCATATGAGGAAACTCAGTGGGCAATGAATAACAGAAGAGACAAAATAGCCACTGCTTTTGTTAAGTAATTCCCCCTTTATGGCTGGCATTTGTTTAAAAGGCAAACCAGGCTGGGAAAGAGTGACTTATTTTTCATGCTGCATTATCTGAGTTCACTAGCTACAAATGAAGAGACAAGGGACAAGTGCGCTTATTCTAGGGAGTCTGGCAGAGTGCGGTAGGGGGAAGCACTAAAACTGGCAAACAATAAGGCGATTCTGGTTGCACTTCTTGTCATTCCAAGTGCCATCAGTGTACATCTCCACACATTCCTCTTCCCCTTTGCCAGAAGGTTCATTTAAATGCCAGTTAGTATAGTTCAGGTTTGTACCATCTAGGAACTGGAATCTGCTTGGAATAAGAGATTCCTTTATCCCCAGGTAGGCATAGGTATTAAAACTTTTCACAAAGGACAGAATAGCATCATTCTCAGCCAGGCTTCTTGGAGCAGCAATAGACCCTCCAGCCTCTTTGCATGTGTTCAGTGTAGTTTCAAAATTGGCTTTTTTCCCATTGGTAGAGAATATTTTTCCTCCAGCTGCTGTTATCATCTTTTCCAAGTGGAGAACTGCAAGATGAGGTGAAGGCTGTTACTCTTTTATGCTTTTTCTTTTTTTTTTGGTGGTCATGTGGAAGGAATTACCATTTGCAGCAGTTTTCCTCCTGTCATGGTGAAAAACAGCTTGGCAGAGAAGGACACAGGTTGTTTCTGGTGGACAATAAGTTGATCATGAGCAAGCAATGCTCCCCTGAACCAACCCAGTTGTCGTGGGAAAAGAAGAACCAGCAGATGGAGGAAGGTGATTTTTCCTGCCTGCTGAGCAGTGGTGAGATCACATCTGGGGTTGTGGATCCAGTTCTGGCCTCCCCAGTACAAGACAGACACGGGTGTATGAGCAAGTCCACTGAAAGGTCACAAAGATGAGGAAGGGACTGGAGCATCTGAATAAAA
>JANHGB010042477.1:12605-35471 GCA_026283785.1 Coracopsis vasa
GGTGAGAAGCATGATGAATGTTTTAAAGGGGAAGAGCTGACTGTAGGTCCCGTTCACCAGGCAGCAGGCTGGGTAGCAGATGATGGGAGGGATGCTCAGGGCAGGCTCCCCTGCCAGCAGCCTCAGGAGGAGCCCAACCAAGAAGCCAGCAGCAGAGCCATAGGTGTTGGTGCTGGGAGCGAAGAGGGCGCAGCAGAGCTGGGGGAAGAGCAGGGCATACACCAGCTCCCCACTGAGGAACCAGAGGTCATAGACAGAGCTGGAGTAAAAAGCCAGGCCTGCAGCACCAGCCCCAAACACCAGCATGGAGATCCTCATGGCCCATAAGACCTCTGTGTCTGTGGCCTGTAAAACAGAGATTGTAAAATTACAGATATGGCTTAATGGTGGGGTAACCAGCACTGCTCTGAGCTGGTTCTCATCAAGTCATCACTGCTTTCAGATAGTGTTTGCCACCAGCAGCTGCCCAAGGCAGGCACCCCTGCAGATGGAGCTGCCCTTTGTAATTTCAAGGATCATGTTTTTATTCAGTCTCCATGAACATCCTAGTCCAAACTTTATACCAGTCATTTTATAAAGAGCAAAGCTCACCAGTGTGGGTACTTGTGTCACTACCATGGATATGAACACTCCTGACCTATGTTTGAAGTGCTGGCTCCAGGAGTCATTTCAGCAGCTGAAGGACAGACACCTCTGATTGCAGACCACACAGACTGGATTTGGAACAGTCTTGTAACAAGACATCATTCTTGACACCAAAACTACCAAATGCTGTAACTAAATACCTCTTTCCTCAGGATTTTCCTGTAGATATTGTGAGCGAACATGGAGCCAGCAGAGAGAAGAGCAGAATCTGCAGAGGACATTGCGGCAGCAGCGATGGCTCCCAAACCCACGATGGAGATGTATGCTGGGCAGAGATAGTGTAAAACAAGTGGCAGTACCATCGCCGATTCCCCTTTCTCAAGTGGACTCGGAAGACCATAGCTTGTCTGGTTCCAGTCTTTAAAACAGAACAAGGAAAACACAACAGATCTTTCATGGACATTCCTGCTGACTTTCCACAGGGACCGGTCACTGCAGGGCTAAGGACTCAGACCCACTTGGTATTTTTAGGACTTGGATCAATTTTTTGGGTTCTCTCATGATCTCTTGTGATTCCCTTTAACATGCTGCAGCTCTCATCAGACTGAAGATTGTCCTTTTCCCCAGTAGCATCCATAGAAATAGCTTTGCTTTGTGTGCTTACAGAACTGGGACAGTTAAATGTCAGCCTGCTAGACCCTGCTCAAGAGGAGAAGGGAGTTTTGCTCTGACGCCCTTAGTGACAGTGAATTAATGATTTCAACTGATTTCTTTATATATCTGGTGATCTAGTTACTCTTTAACCCTTGCTCCCAGCTAACACAGGACTGATCCCCTGAGTGAGTGCTATGAGTTCACCAGACTGAACTTCTTGATTCCTTCAAGCAGGTTTTCCTCAGAACCTGATTAACAGTCTGTAGTAATATTGCTGGATCTTACATGCAGAAGGCATTAACAGAAGCAAGCATAAGATTTCTTGGAAAATTGGATTGTACAGGGATTTACAGGGGCTGCTTTCATCTTTCCTCAACACAAGGTCCATGAAAAGCCATTTCATCGTAATGAAATAGCTTTAAACAGGTCTTGGGGCTGTTGAAATGTCTCTGGGTCATTATGCACTGAACCTCAGAGGGTTCCACATTGCTGGTACAGACCACCTAGCTTGGTGACCAGGGCTACACTTCTAGGTACACAAGACTAGTTAATTTGAAGTCAGGACTTCTTTGGATCCTGTTTTAATCACCTTTGACAAAAACACATTCATTATTCAGAGAGGAACAATTAGTTTTACCTGTTGATGCTGCAACTGCACCAATGATCACAGAAGGGATGGCCATTGAAAAGCACCCAAGTCCAGAGAGGTAGGAGATGAGTCTCGCCTGTCCTGGCGAGGCAGCAGAGAGCACTCTTTGGAAGTAAGTTTGCCATGGGATGCTCCCAAGCACCTGAAACATTCAGATGTTACCAATGGTACCCCACCAGGCTGCTGGTTGTTGTAGGGCATCATCCATCCATTCAGGTGGATGATAATATTTACTGTTATAAACCTCTTATTTCAAATGCATAAACGTTGCCCAGCTTTAGCTACTGAGGATGATATTTCTGATGGTTGAGGGTGTCTGTTTCCTTTGTTTTCGTTGTGCTGGATGTGAAATTTTGATCAAAATATGTTATTGCTTTGGCAGACTGAGAAAAGTAGAAACCAGATTGCTTGGCATAGTGAAACAGGCACAGGGGAAGGAAAAGAGAAGGTTTTCAGGAATGCAGCCTTTGTAAACACCCTCCCCACACTCAGCTGGAATAGAATCTGAAATAAAACAAAATAAAACAAAATAAAATAAAATAAAATAAAATAAAATAAAATAAACATTTTCACTTTCTTGGCAGATGAATTTCATCAGAGAAAATCTGAAGATTCTGTCCTCACCAAACAAGCTCAAGCTCCTGTGCGTCCTTACTGCCAGTCTAGCAAGAGCATAACAACCTCCTGTAGTCTTGGCTATACTGGTGGAACTAGCTGCTTGGATGGTCTTACTCAAGAGGTACATTCCTTCCCGTGGGTAAAAGAGTGTCCCTACTGCTTCTTCCCTTCCTTTCCCTGAGCTCTGGACCTTCTCAGTCCATTCAGTGTGTGGCAGAGAGGTTTTACACATGAACCTGCACCTGCCAGCGGTGCAATGTAGGGCTCCTGGCTGGAAGAACAAATTTTCCAGGCAGAAAGTCCCGGCACAATCCCTTCTCCCAACCACCTTTCCAAGAAATGCTCCATACCAGGTAGAAGAAGTCATCCAGCCACCTTCCAAGGTACAGTTTTTCTATCTTCCCAATCCAAGGGTCTTGGTGAGACTGATGAGTTGCAGTGTAATAAATACTTTCTGTTGCAGAGTTCATCAGGGCAAAGGGGATACAGACCCACTAGGATAGAAATGGAAATAGTTGGCCATTTCCCCTTTTCTTGGACACTGTATTTAGATAATGAAATTAAGGTAAATGTAGAACATAAAATTACGCAAGATTAATCCCAGACTAAGAATTTTCCTTTCTCTCCCTTTCTTTGTTTAAATCTACATGTTTCTGGTTCATGGCATCATCAAGAACATGAGTCTATAAGCCATGTCAGTTGGTGCCTTCCATAGACTGATCCTTTTCCTTCCCAGCCAAGATCGTTTTGAGCAGGTTCTGCAGAACTTACTTGTGAGCAGCCATGCCTGCCCAACAGGGCCAATAGCTTGTGTGAGCACTGTCTGAAATGCATAAGGACTGTAAGATGTTTCGGGAGACTTGTTCTCCTGAAGAGGAACTGTAGGGCAAGGGCCAGTATTGGAGTTTATTTTGGCCTGAGACATACTGAAAAGAAGAGCAGGTTTTCTTTGCCTTAGTTAGGAAAATGGTTACAAAGAAATGCACAGGACTTGCCAGGCTGAGGGTAATGAAAACCAGCTGGATGACATCTGTGTATGCAACAGAGTAGAGGCCTCCCAGTAGAGTGTAGAGTGTGACTGTGCATGCTGAGACAATGATGGCCAAAGAGCCGCTGATATTCAAGATGACCCTCATTGTTGCTCCTGCAGACAAGGACAGTGGTCAGGTATTTTAAGAGAGATTTCCTATGTTCAGAATACAAAATAAATAAGGCTATGCTATCCCCTTGATGCCAGCACACTACAATGAATGATAAGTGCACAGTCTACAGGGAGTGAGCAGAGTTAGGACTCAGGAGAGCCCATGTTCCCTTTCTGCTCTTCTGCTACCTTGCTATATGGCTTTTGCCAAGGCATTTCATCCTTTTGCATCTGCTCTCCCACAGGCAAGAGGAAGGTACTAACTCATGTTACCAGACCTCTCTATTATAATATAATTTGTTTTAAACCTAAACCCATGTTTTCCCAAAATGAGAAATGCTTGTGTTCCTCTCACAAAAGGAGGCATGAAGCACAACTTCCCACAGCTTAGCCCAACACAGTTCCCAAATATGTGTTACACTCTGACAATTGTGCCATATGCCTTTAACAAGTATGACAGCAAAATAAGTATTTACCCAGGGATGCCAGGATAGCTGCAAACCAGAACACCTCTCCTAGCAGTGGTGGAATGAAGAGTAAGCTTCCCATCACGTCCCCATAAGTTTCTTGAAGGGGATCCATCACTGTCACATAATTCTTGGATCTCATTGGATTTACAAAGAAGAAGCCACCTGTCAGAAGTCATGACATTTTGGTAGAATTTTGCATGAATTATATTCCAGGAAAAAAAAAGTAAGAATACTGTGGTATTTGGTTATCAGACTTGTATATCGAGTGTGGTATTTGTACATAACAGACCCTAGACACAACCAGACACAAGGACCTCAATTTACTTGCCTAAACGTGGGGTTTCATTCACCTGAGAAGTCCCAGATTCTAAAGGGCATCTGCTTACAGCTGACAGATGTGACTCTCCCCTTTTGGCAGACGTACTTATATCCAGAAGGCCAGATAGGACTCCTAGGGCACCCCAAATAGCATAAGGTACCTGTGTGACTGGAATTCAGCTTAGAGGACACCCACATGTACTCTCCTCTCCATCTCCAATGACCTACCAACCTAAGACACAATGTTTTCTGAAATGCTTCAATCGCAACATGTCAGTAGACAGAATGAGACACTGAAGACACCTATTTGGCTAAAAAGGAGACAAGCATTTGCCCTTGACCATGTGGTGCAACCTGTTGATATGTGTTCCTTTCCTGGTTATATTTCATTTGGTGGCTTCATTGCCTCTTCCCAGAACAATATTGTTTTAATCTGCGTGTTGAGCTGAGTCCCACCCTCCTTCATCTAAATATTAGACTTCAGATGTACAGCAGTCTCATTAAAACCAAAGAATACATATTGTGCCTAACCCTGAAGCCAACAGGACTGCTTGTCTGGGCACTACTGACCTGAGCAAAGATTGCAGGATCAGACCTGCACTGCTCAATTTCATTAGTAAGAATTACTCACATACGTAAGAAATGCTGGCAGTTTATTTCCAAGCCTGATTCATATTCACGTCAGTTGGACTCTTTTCTCTGACTTGAGAATAAAGGTTATTGTTCTTTAAGAAATTCCTGTGCAAGGTCTGCACAGTTCTTGCTTTAATCATCCTGTGTCCTTAGTTATGGTATAGCTCAGTAAAAGAAACTGTGGTTTTGGCAAGACAACTGAACCTCATCGTGAGTCCATTAATTCTTGGAGTTAGATATGGCGACTTAGGTATAGCAAGCACACTGCAAACCTAGCTTAGTTTCAACCAAATAGTGACTGGTTGCAAAGCGGGATAAGCTGGATGCACTACAAATTCATCCTGAGATGAGACTATTTAGAAGAATGCATTTTAGTGGAAAAATCAAGACAGTTTTATTTAATCATACAGAAATTTTGAAGAAAAAAATTAGAATTATACCAACACTCTCAATAGTATGTGAATAACAGACCATGATAAAAACCCGATATGCACACAGCCACATGCTTCTAAAGTTCTCAGATAAGATTTTTGTCTTATAAATTGTTCCAAGAAGGCAAAACTCTACACTAGCTCCAAACTACCCTGATTTCTTATGTTTCAGTTTAGAGGACAGCATTATAAATGCTTATTCTGGATCCATGGGGCACTGAAGAAACAAAATCACCTATAAATGTACTCTGTTACACATCTTAATATACTCATATGATTATTTCTTTTCAAGCTTTTGTGTCCTGATTATGTGAATTATTTACCAATAACAAGGGACAAGGCAAATCCCACGGGTGCCTGGACCCACAATAGTCCTTTTGAAGGCAGGTAGACAATCTCAGCTGTGCCATTGATATAGGCTCCTCCAACCCAGGTGGCTGTAAACATGGAAGATGGAAAAGTAAGAATTGCAATACATATTCTCAATTGTCTTGTAGAATACTTTGAGAGCTTGTAAGCCTTTTTACCATACAAATATTTAATCACACTTCTATTTTCTTTACAGAGTTCTCTCCCATAGTGAGATGTGTTGCTGAGTACAAGTAACAGTGTTGGAATTTCAGCCCAAATAATTTCCCAGGTTCAAGGATGAATTTCAATGAGTGCATGGAAAAGCTCAGTGTTTCAACATTTTGAGGCAATTTGAATCTACTAATTTCATTTTTCTCAGTGGAAGACTTTTGCTAGAGCCAGCAGAATTGCCTCTGTTACATTGTCAAGACCGAAAGACCATCCTTCATGAGCATCATTTACACAGTCTAAGAAAATAGACATTAGGAAAAAGGATGCAAGCAGACATTGCAGCCAGAATCCAAACCTGTAACAAGACTTAAGTGCTTTAACTGTACAAATGCCACTCAGGGAAACCTTCACAAAGAGTGGGTCAGAGAAGCTAATTTCAGATGATGCCAGGCAGCAAGGAGAGAAAAGGGAAGCGGAGAGCAGCAGTTAGTGGGGAAACCTTTTCCCTTTAGAAGACAGCCCAATACTGCAATTTATTCCACACAGAGCTGGATTGTTCCAAGAGTAAAATTATTCTGTTATGCTGGATAACAAAAACTGGTTAAGATTAAAACCACAGCCCTCCTTAATGAAAAGTGTCATATTTTTCAGTCTCTATTAAATTAAACTCTTTAACTCTTAACTCTTAAATTAATCTCTTTAATTTAAAAGAATCTACACAAACATTAAATTCTGTTCAGGGTGAAGAGGTTTAGAAGAATCCGTCCCAAAATGATTCATTAACCCATACTCCTTTAAAGCCACACTTAGGTAAAATCTGCCCTGACATTAAAGGAGTTCACTTGCTTTGAAAGCAAAGTCCCCGAGATCTAACAGATGCATGTCTTTTAGGAAGGACTTTTGAAGGTCTCTTAAGAAAACTTACCTGTTGCAGTAAACAATCCAATGAAAACATTTATATTCCTGCCTCCAACTATGGCCATTTCAGTTGGGTTTCTATTCTGCTGATCCTTTTTACTTTTCCAAGAAGCCCAAATTCCGATAGCTAAAGTTAACATAAAAAACACACTCAAAGATACTAAGCCTGGTATATTCAGAGCCATTTTCTGTTGCTTAATTTAGAGCATAGAAAGGAATGATGGCGTGATGATAATATTCTATGATCAAGTTGACAGCAAAAAAATAGAAAACAAATCGGAAAAAATAGTGCTGCCTTGAAGAGAAACTGCTATTTATTAGTTTGCTGTATTTTGTGAGGAAAGATGCAGTAGGAAACACCATACACCAAAAGTCTTGTGAACTGGGTGCAGAGTCTGTCTTTGGAGGATACTACTGGCAAGTCTTTAGTCTTCCCCCTTCTTCAGAAGATAACCAATCTTCTTTTTCAGGGGAGCAGAGATTAAGAGTGTAGGAATTAGTGGTGATAAGAGCAATGGAACAATGATGTGGTGGGTAAAACTAGCTTGGCTTAAAGGAGGGGAAATGTTATGTTTTGTCTGATGTGCAGTGGTATAAGAATAATTTGTCTATAGGTTCTAGACACAAGGGTAACACAGAAGACGGGGCTAAGACTTTTTCTGTTTAAAGTTGATTGAACTAAACCCACAATAGTCTTCAAAATAAACCCAGGAAGCAGTAAAAGAATATTTAATACAGCAATTGAAGGAGCCGTAGGCTGATATTCAAAGCTAGTGCATTATCATTTCACTGCTGGAAACAGGTAGGAAAGCAAGGTGGTGTTAGACTCCACAATATAACTACAGGAAAGCTACAGACTTTAAAACTACTTTGTGAAGCTCCCTTTAAACAGGTAATTCTAAGAAAAAAACATCTATGTATTAAGGAATTAAACTGGTTACATTTACTATACAGTTGTCATCTTCTCAGTCGCCCTACGAATCTTTTTCATTTGTTCATCTATGATTCTTCATGACCAATTCTATGCAAAAGCTTCCTAATTTAGGGCACTTGTTTGGCTATCTTGGACACTCGTGTAGCTCTTTTTACATGGAAATCGCAGATTTCTTCTTCACACATGTACGCTGACCAGAGGTTTGAAAGCCCAAATGTTTAGGAAGGTTTTCTGCAGTGTGCCATCTCCTGCAGACAGCCAGAGGTAGCTGCGCACGGAAATGACAGTGGCACAGGTTGGCATAGGCTAAGCATGTGTTATGGGCAGGACATGGTAGGAATGAACACACAGGCACATGAACGATGGCTGTGGGAATATGGGGGATAAGTGCAGGAACCCTGTGTTTTCTGTGACATCTCTGTACAGGGGAAAATAAGGGTTTGGGTAAGACATGCAGTGATTTGATGGGAAGACTCCATAGAATTGAAAAAACATGAAAAAAGATGAAAAGCTTCACATCCAGATGATTATTTATCCTGCCTTAGGAGGAATATTCCTTTCTATTTATAATCAAAAGCTGTTTTAATTGAGTAAGGCATTTAAACTTTGACTCAGCTATTTATGTACAAAAAGGGGCACTGTGCATTATAAACGCACATTTTCTGGTGAGTGATTTGTAACACTCTCATCTTAAATGTACTCTCTACAAAGTCATAGAAACTGCAGCTGCTGGTGGCAACGGAGCCACTGCTCTCTCTGGATTGCCTCCCTTGCTCTGAATTGGATGTTTCAAAAACTTTTAAAACACAGTTTACACACAGACACACACTAAGCTTTTTCCTATGAGCAGATGTTTTGCAGTGTATTTTCTAGGCAGGAACAGAAAAGGTTGAAGGTGCATGTGGCTGAAGGTACACACAGTCAGGTCTTAGCCCTCTCTGCAGCCAGGCAATCCTGGGATGAAATACCTAGCACTGCATCCTTCGTGTAGGGGTCAACCGAATTCAGCATGTCCAAAGCAAGACTTGAATTTGTTCTTTGATATCTGCAGAGGATGTCTGGACTGGCTGCTTTTTATCATCCCTTGAGAAACAAACCAATGAAAAGTGGCAGGCATGAAAATCTGCAGGGAAACTTCATTTAAAACCCAGAGGGATGGAGGGAAGATATGGTGAGGCAAAAAAAGTGAGTGAAAATGTGTAATGGGATGAAGGAGACTTAGAGATAATTATGTGTAAGGTACTTCATCTGAAGCTGGATGATGATATGCAGTGCATGGAAGAAGGATTGTAAAAGCATGAGGTGATACCAAGATCAGTTCCTCACTGAAACTCTTGTGCTCTTTTGCCATTAGAGGACTCTCAGCTAGCACATCTGTTTTACAATCAAAGAAATCTCACTAATGGAGAGATGCTTGAGGTGACTTCACCTCCCTGCTCACGATGGATGCAGCTTTGGGTGCCAGCTGCTGTGCTGCTCACCTCAAGCTCCCTGCGTAACCCATGGGGACAAATATGCAATTTTAGGAGGTGATTCACTGACCTGTTTTAGGTCCTGTGAGGCAGGACAGAGTGAGGGCAGATCTCAGCCTGCTGGATTCAGGGCTGCTTTTAGGAGCAGTATCACTATACCCAGTAGATGTTTCAGGACTTGATTTGGATGCTCACACAGAGTTGGCTGGGGACACCTAAGATGCTCTAAAGCTTCTGAGATGTCCACATGGTCAAGCAGATGTTACAGAGACCCTGTGGGAGACACGTGCCCTTCTGGAGTAGCAGCTAGAATACTCTGGTGTATCTCCAATGGCTCTCAGTATCTACTTGGGGGATACTCAGGTGTGCTCTTACTCTCTCCTTATCACTTGACCTTGATGGAGCAAACTGTGAGAAGTGATTGATAAAAACAGGGGAGCACCTGAAAAAAAGGAGGAGTGCTGTGTACTAGGGATGTTTTCTGTCTATGGTGGGAATGATCTACACTGTAGTGAGATCTACACTTACAGCTGCTCAGCTTTGAAGCTAACCCACAGGAAGAAATAAAGATGAACAAAACGGTGGCATCTGTGTCTAGGATAAAGCTGTAACCCTGCTTTTCTGGGTTAAATGTTCTACATTATTGATGATGAACTTTAGCTGGTCTTCTGTGCCCCATGGGCATGAGAGGTGCCACTTAGGAAGGGTTTCTGAAGGGTGGCTGTCCCTTGTCACTCCTCTGGAAAGGGACAAGCCCAAAGATCTGAGGCTCTGTAGGAAACGAAATAAAATACTTCGAGAATCTGTAAACTTTTGGGGTTTTTTTTCATTTCCTTTGCTTTTTAAGTTGTTTGCAAAAACGTGGTTACCTGTGAGGAGCTCCCTGGGAGGAGAGATGCAGGGCTGAAGCTGGGGCAGTAGAGCAGAGGCCGTGGTACAGGGAGGTGTGTGGGGACCAACCTCTCACTGGTTTGCTTTGCTCTTTGTGCCAAGAAAAACCCAGCACTGGGCCTGAGGCATCTGAGCTATTTGCATCAAAATGATCTGACAGTTCCTCTTGAAATGAGATGGTATGAACAAGTCTGTGGTTTCCAACCCAGCTATTTGAATCATGTCCTTGATCCTGGAAGCTGAAACACCGAGCAATCAGTCTCCAAACATTTACAGTTTCTCAGATGATGTTCTTGGCCTAAAGTTTTATTCCTATCCCAAGCTAAACCCAGGAACAATTTTTTCTCTTCCAACCAACACAGATTTGCAGGTGGCTGATCCACATGAGTTTCAAATGTGGAAGGTAGAGGGATAATTTGATTAGAAAGTAACACATTTCTGCTCCTTCTGTGAGAGCCTGTGTGGTGAGACTGCAGAGAAATCAGTGTAAAAATTGAACAAATATTTTGTCATTATGCCTGTGTGAGTTTATGACCAGTAATTATTTAAGATTGGTAGATATAGAGAAGACAGACTGACAAGTAGATAGAAAGAAAGAGAGAAAGAGGGAGAGTGAAAGAGAGAGAGAGAAAGTGGGAGAGTGAAAGAAAAAGAGAGAAAGAAAGAGAGAAAGTGAAAGAAAAGGAAAAGAAGAAAAGAAAAGAAAAGAAAAGAAAAGAAAAGAAAAGAAAAGAAAAGAAAAGAAAAGAAAAGAAAAGAAAAGAACCCTGAAAAGCCAGAAGAAATCATAAGAGAGTAGTGGAAAGGGGGGTGTGAAAAGGGAAGAAACACATAAATAGACAATGAAATAGGAGAAGCACGAACGAGGTTGAAGAAGGAGGGAAGGGAATGAGGAATTCCACATTTGGAAAAGTATAAAGTTTTCTTTGAGACTGTACAAGCTCTCTGATACAGTTTGCAATATATGAGGGTGTATGTCAGTCCTTGAGTTAGTAGGGCCTTAGATGTGATCTGGTTGTGATTGTTTTGTTATGTTTTTAGTGTTCAATTTATTAGCCTGTTTGAAGCATGAGGTACCCATGGAGCACTTCTGCAAGGCAGAAATTTTAATCTGGTACATTTCTGATTTGTACCCTAGGTGTCTTCCACTAGTTATGAAAAAGTAATCTGTCCCTCTCCCCGTTTGAGAGTTACCACTTTCCTATCTACCAGTGAACAGAATATAATTGGAATGCAGTAGAACTGCAGAAATTTCTGCCTTTTTTCCTTAGAAGCCATTTTGTTGCTCATCTTGTTTATGCCCACTAATCCAACAACAGCAAAAAGTAAAAGCAGATAAATTACCTCCTTCAAGCCTGGAAATCTCATGATTTAATTGACGGGTAACATCTTCCATTTCATTATCAGCCAGCGGTAGGAAACCTGTGAACAAAATCAGCTATTATGCACTTTGTCCTACAGTTTGAATCTTGGCTGTTAAGGTAAAACAGAAGTAATAATGTGAAATGAATATTCACTTTTAAATATTTGGCCTATTTTAGTTTGCTGCTGTATTTTAAATTTGGTATCTTTTCACACATTGCTCTTTGTAAGGAGAGGGAATACATTCTTGGAGACTACCTGCAGATCAGTGATGTTTACGGAAAACTTGAATTAGCAAACTGTGTTAGTCTTCACTCTATAAGTGATTGAGCCAGCCCAGGCAAAACACTGGCACTTATGCAGTAGTTCTAGTTGATTTTTAACTGTGTCTAGAAATTGTTGACAGAATCCTTCAGGCTATTTGAGCACTTGCTTGCAGCTCCAACCTAACACCTAGAAACAAGTTTCTTGTGCTGTGTATTACGGACAATGATATCTTTTCTCTGTGAATTGAACCATTGCATCATTAAGTAAGAGAGATTTAAGCATGTTACTTCATTCAAAGAATTCGTAATGATCAGTTTATTTTCTATCAAGTAGAACCCACATCAGATTATACAAAATAGTGCTGAGTTTTACAAAGCATAAAAATGGAACACAATAATACATCTAGATAAAAATGGAAATGGTAACTGCATGTACCTGGTATATATCCTTCATGTAGCCCATTTTCAAGCATATGTGCAGCACTGGGCAGAGGAGGAATTCTTGCAGGTTTACCTTGAGCGCAGCATAGGAGCAGGAGAAAAGCTACTCCTAAGATTTTGTGGAACAACTGTGGAGACAGCATTATTTAAAGCCAAATGTAAAACAAGTTGTTTTTCTCTCCAGTGTACAGTCCTGCATGAAAAAAAACAAAAAACAACAAACCACATTCTGTCATAATTTTGCTGTCTGAGTTTGAAGGTTTTTTATGTACCTTAAGCTTTGCCCTCAGTGAAATGAATGTCATTTATGTACTCCCAAGTTAGGTTATTTTGAATAATTGAAATATTTTTTTTGCTTGTCTACAAGATTCTGAAGAGAAAAAACCCAAAATATCCCCTTCACAGCTCTTTTGTACAGCAGGAACCACTATATGCAATTTTTCCCCATGCAAAAAGCTAAAGTTTCAGCCTTAATTTTACAGGTGAGCAATAGGCACGTCTGCTTTAATAAGAGAAAGCCAGGTTAAGATAAACTGGGACATGCTCTCTTTATCAATTGGTTTAAGAGCAAAACAGTTGTTAAAACTTATTCTCCCATTATGGCAACCATCTTTCAAAGTATCTTCACCTCAGGTGATATTCTCTGTAAAAGTAGGTGAAAGTTTTAATAAAAATGTTGAGACACAAAAATCTAAAATTGAAAGCTTTGTGATACAGTTTAATAGAATTCAACATAATTTAAGTGGAAAACTATTTAAAGATGTTCAACTTACCTAGCAGCTCCAATATGAAAGACTCATTAAATGGTCTAATTTATAGGGTATGTAACTTGAGATTCATGCTGTTATCTACAGGAAATGAAAAGGACATGTAATATAATATGAATTTGCATATGAATAGAAATGTAATGAACTTTAACTTGAATGATAGGGGGTTTATTTTCTCCAATAGGTAAACACTCTTAAAATGTGATGAAAAATTTTGAGGGTGCTTTCTTGATTTGTGGAAACACTTTCACATGTTTAGAAAAACCCAACCCTAAAGCAGAACAAAGAATTTCTCAATACCTATTTGAAATGGCTAATGTTTCCACAGAACAGCTGTGTAAATGTTAAATTGTAAATGTCACTGAAGATAAGCTAAAACTAGTTCACCTGAAATATGCACCAGGATCACCACCATAGTTTCCTTTATAGTTTGAGAAGTTTTCAGTGATAATTACTGAAGTCTTGTAACTAAACAATCTCCTAATACTAGCAGCAAATAGAAAACAACAGTACAACTGCATCACATGTAGGGGTAATGGCCACGGAAGCACTTATTTAAATAACTTACAGGATACTCCAGGGGAAGTTTATATATCATAAATAATTTTATCCAATAAAGCAATGACCTTTCAGTGAAAGAAAAAGCTGTTCTAAACCAGTTTTGTAAGTACAGAGGCCTCAAGATATGGAGCATTGCTGAAATGCAAATGCATTGCCATGCATTTTGGAGATATTCTGAGCTAAGAGTTGTTTCTATTTAATGGAGACTTTTTAGAAAATGAGTTTGAGGCTGTGTTCCTGTTCAACAAGTGTAAGATGTGGTCACATCATCCTTGTGGTGTCAGATCAGCACCCTCATGTTGCATGCAGCAAGGCTAAAAGCTGAGTCAGTTGAAGAATAGGTGCCCTGAGATTAGGTGGAGAATGTGAGCAATATCCATATTATTCTGAAATGCTACTGGATCTAAGCAAGCTTAGATCACCTCCACAGGCTCTCTGCACCTGTACCTTGCACTTTCATACTTATCTCAGGCGCTGATGTAGAGTCCTTTGTCATTGTTATTGTGCCTACAGAAACCCGATTAATTCCTGCAGCATTGTGTCTTGAGTGCCCTGGAAAAGGCACCAGTCCTGTGAAATATAAATAAGCAGTACCCAATTGCATGTACACTGACAGAAGAGGGCTGTTTTAAATTTGTATGAGTAACCTTTGTTTAAAGTTTCTTGTTAAATTTCAAGTTTCTTAGCTTTTGAGTGTTTGAGTTACTGCTTTTAACATTCTTTTAGCTGAAGTTTTTGAACTGTTTTATTAAAAAAAAACCCAAAACCCCAAAACAAAACTGAACAAAAACCAACCAAGCAAAAACCCCCCCAAAAAACCCAAAACACAAGACAAGCTGTTACTTGGTATCCAGATGAGCCTTAGAAAAGGTCACTGCAGAACCTGAGCCTTTGTAATTTTAGGGTTGCATCTGGAAGAAACTGCATGTTAGGGAAGTGTGAGAAGAGGCTGAGGCTTAGCATCCATTAGTGGGTTTCACATGCTGACTGATGGCCTGGAAAACCTGGAGGGTGACTGCAGTTTTGTGTGATGGACTCCTGAGAAGAACTGATGTAGATTTGATAAATTCTAAACTTCTGTTGATTTTCATCAGCATTTTGATAAGATGGAGTAAACTAAAATAGATACCTAAACATTCTTACATTTATACTATGCTTGTTTATAACTGTCTAATAGAATATTCTATATAACTGTCGTAACTTGTAAACTGCTTTCTTTTGATCTGCATCTCACAGAAGCTCAGTGTCAAGGATACAGATCTGATAAAGAACAAATGAGATTTGAGTATTGAGGCAACCTTTCTGTGTTTACATGTCTATAATCGAGTTTATAATTTCAATGCTAGTTTAGCAAATAAAGGATGTTTTGAGAGTGAGCAGGTTGTGTTGCACAATGTAGGTAGGGAAATGCAAAACATGCTAAAGACAAACATTGGTCAACACTCCTTTCTTGACTGTTTTGAGAAATACAGACACTAGAGTTGAATTTCGGATTATGAAAGTGGGTGTGTGTTATTTCCATGACCCTGTTTATTAGCCATTCCTTTGTATACTTAACCTCCTGAAAGTTATTTTTTTTCCTTCATAGTGCTAGTCATACCTCAACCTTGAAAATTCGTTCATTTTTCTCTGTACTTAAATGGCCCCAACTCCACTCATATTTTCTGTTCACATTGATTTTATGCTGTTCTGCTGTTGTTTCCATCCTATCTTATTACTACCTTGTCCTGTGCTTTCTGCATTTTCTTTTTTCTTCCAAATTATTGTCCTGAGCAACTCCCTTATGCCCTGAAATATCAGGAAAAACATGCAGGACCCTAGCGTCCTCCCTCTCTCAGCGGAGGGCTGAGGCTTGTTTTGCTGAGCTTTAGAAACAGGAAGCAAAGAACTCAGCAAGATATGGACATCTGGGATGGCAAACTTCAAAATGGCTTTTTTTTTTTTTTTAATGAACAGTATTTACCTGTAGTCAGTGTGATCAGTGCTTGTAAATGGTACTGTCACGTTGCTGCACGGATTTAAGTTATGTGTGAAGGATTCACGTGGAGGTCACTAGATGTCTCTGATATAGCACGATACAGCTAAACTGAAAAACACAGGAAGAGAATGTTTTGTGTTTATAACAAATAGAAAGCAAGACAGTATCTCTTCAGTAGCTGTTAATAGCAAAATAGCATTCTAATGGGAGAGAGAAAAAAACCCTCATGTTCATGAACGAGATGAAACTGTTTTTCCATATATTCTGCAGTTGTCCTCCATTATCTGTGGAAGATGATTAAATTGTTCACTATAGTCTTTGCTACCATAACTACCAGTGCTTCATCCTCCTCAAGGGTTAAGGTACCCTTGCTCTTTCGTTCCTTTTGGCTTCTGAGCCACAAGGGCAGAGATGAATGACAGCTTCATTCCAAGTTTCACCTGAAATCACACCTGGCTTACCACACTTGGGCACCTGGCTTGGGGCATTCTCTAAAGCACGGGTACAGGCTGGGCGGAGATTGGATTGAGCGCAGCCTTGAGGAGAAAGGGGTGTTGGCTGATGAGAAGCTTAACAGGACCTGGCAGTGTTCACCAGGTTGGATGGGGCTTTGAGGAGCCTGGTCTAGTGGAAAGTGTCCCTGTCTGTGGCAAGGGTGTTGAAACTAGATTACCTTTAAAGTCCCTTCCAAACCAAACCATTCTGTGATTGTATGAAATTCTGCCAAACCCTGATTTCCTAGCAGGAGAAGAAAATAAAATTCAAGTCCACTTATCATTTTTAAAGGTGTTCCTCTCATTCCCAAGCATGATTGTGCTTTAAACTCAGGTATGTTTGTATAACTGTCAGTTAATATGATTTTATAAGAGTACTCCTGATAATGAAAATCACTGGCAATCTGACACTCCTTGTGGTACAAACAAACATGTCTGTTGCGCCATTACACAATACTCCTAAGAACATTGTTTTCCTCTGGTTCATAAGAGTTCTAATAGGGCCATTAGTATTCTTAGTGAGGTTTCAAAACCAGCTAAAAAATTTCCTGGTGGCAAATACTCTTTCTCCCATTTGCACTTATTGTTCTTATACAGAAAAGCTGCAAATAAATGTAAAACGTATGATTAACCTTTAGCCTACATATTTGCAGCACTGCTAGGATAATACTGGCAGCAAATACTGGTATTTTTCCACCATATATATTATGGGAAAGAATAGAGAACATAATTATTCTTTTATAAATTTGGCTTCAAAAATAATAATGAAAAAAGGAGACACTGGTCACAATTTAGAGGAGGTAGCCCTGCCAACCTATGTCACATCCTGCCAGTTACTATTTTCACTGGTGTTCTATTTGAACTCATCTTTCCCAGGAACCATGGGACTTGTGTTTCTTTTAATCAAATTTCTACAAAAATCAGGAAGCCGCAGAAAAATCCTTGCTTGCTGTATTGGAGATCCATTTCTTTACATGTGGTGGGGACTGATGGGGCTGGGAGACTGTTTTTTGACTGCTCAAAATTGCTAATAGCCTTTCTAAGTTAAAATACCTAATTAAATTATACAGTTATAAAAGATATTACTCTAGACCACAGCAAATTCACTCTGAAATCAACATCCATCATTTTTATGGTTAGAAAAACCTCTCACTGTTACATATATTGTAATAACAATTACATTAAATTTCTCTTACGTGATATGCAGGCCATTTAGTTTAGAAGGGACTGAATTTTTGTGACCTTTTAACTTGTACTGAGATCTTAACTACCAAAATCAGCTTTTATAGGATTTGAGAAGTGAATAAGTTATTTCCTGAGTTAAAGATCTTACTGTTAGATTGCTTTTCTGTAGCAAATTATTATAAATTAAAAAAGACTGACCTGGCTTTTTCCTGGTCTGGTCATTGTGCACCAGGGATTATTTTAGCTCATTGCGTATCTAAGGAAAGATTTTATAAAAATTATTTATCCTACAGTAACAGAACAGTGAAAAAAAAATTGTGTTTCTTCTTGTGCCTCACCTCTCTGTCCATTTAAGAAGAAATAAAATCTGTTAATGCATAAATGCATAATTTGGATCTTTCATGAAAAATAGACTAAAATGCTATTAAGTGCTTTAAGCAGCACTTGAGGGTTTAAAATGCTAGGGTTGCACACACACGAAAGCCATCTAAAAGACTAAAATAATGATTTCTGGATATTTTTCTGTTCCTCTATGAAACTGCAAAGAATAACCAAGTAACATTCTACTGAGTATGTACCTTCACCAGGATTTTAATTATCACATACGAATCCCATGAGACAAAAATGCTTTCCTAGCCTGTTGATAGAATATTACTTTTATTAGGGGATTTTATTTCTTCCACATATGGTGGTTGACACTGGACTTTTTTTGTTTATTCCCCCCTCTGAAGTTCATCAAAGTTAGGAGATAAAAGTCCATGCAAAAGAATGTGGGCATGTTTTGATAAACAGGCAGGACCTCCTCTTGATATTTTCAGTATCAGGCCTAGTGAAGACTTTGGACACAGAACAAGGAGGGCTGCTCCAGAAGGGTGTAAGGGGAAGGCTCTAGAGCATAGCAAGAGAAGGGCTGATTATGACGTTATGCGGAGATATTTTATGAAAATAGCCAAGGTGTTTCATTCAGTTACCTCAAATTTTACAGAACTCAGTGTGAGCCACAGAGAGGAAAGTGCTGCCTAGCAGTTCTTTGACTGAATCTGAAGAGTTTTTATTTTTATGCAACAGATGTGTGTTTAATTTGTTGTGTGTTCTCCTCTCTTGTCCCATCAATATTAATGGGTTAAGCAGAAAGAAATTGGTCTTTGAGACCTAAGCTAGATGCTTTGCTTGTTGATGTAATAAAAAGTAGCTTTTGACAGAAAGTAATAATTTTCTTAACTGGAAAAAAAGCATCCAAGTGTCTTAAAGATCATGTTAGCAGAGTGATTTTAGTTTAGTTTTTCCACTTTCTCCAACATGATGCCTTCTCATGCCAGGTAGTCATCTTGCTCTAAGAAAGGATGTGTATGAAAGGCTCAGAAATGGCTAACAAGGTTTACCCATTAAATTACTAATAATTAAAACACCAGAAATAGAGGTAGTTTTAAATAAAACTTCAACTCTTTCTAGCAGATTTAGTGCAGCTAGTTGGAGCTAAGCTGAGGAAAATTAAAGGGTACTAGTTTAGCCTTATCTTTTCTCAAAGTAACCCCAAAGTCAGAATTTTTGTCATGGCATGATCTAATCCCTTCCCATTTGAGATTTTTGGCCAAAATGGTATCATGGTCATAGGTCTCAAAGGAAGCTGTTTTCTAAAGTAGGTTCTTGCTTTGAGATCTATCCAACATGGTACTGGGTGTACTTTTTCCATTTCAAAGTCCCTGTCTGCTCTCAGATGACATGGAGTGCTATATGCAGTGCTGTACCAAAATCCTCTGCTGCCAAAAATATCCCTTATCTCTTGCATCTGAAGATGTTAACACTTTCCTACTTGAGAGGGCTTGAAATTACAATGTTAATAGATCCCATCTTTTCCTCAATACAGGCTAGAGACAAGGGACAACACCACCCAGAGTCAAGTCCAGGTTCCTGTAGGCTCCCTGCGCAGAGCCAAATGTGGGGGAGGAGAGGAAGATGAAGTCTTTATGTGTGTATGTTAACTTCAGTGCTTCCTTTTTTCTTTTTTTTTAACTCTTAGGTGGTGTGAAAATGATAACTGATGAGCCCAGGACTTCCTCAGTGCAAGGAAAGTGTGTGAGAATTCACTACTCGTGGTACTTTATTGAGCTCCCACTGCTCGCCAGATTCCCCAAACTGAGTAGTGGTGAAAATAATTTGTGAAAAGGTGCTGCTTGATCCTAGTGGGTTTGACTCGCTGTCTGACTGTGTGCGTGCTTGGCACAACATCAGCAGAGAAATAGCTGGTGTTTGAACTGATTGAACTTCCAGATCTTACCTGCTTCCCCAAAATATGGATGTTCAGTGGTTTGGGAGAAGAGAGGTGGCCTTTAACACTGCAACAGTCATAGTTTTATGAGGAAATGTGATGTTTAAGGAAGAAAATACCATCTTTAGTATTTTATACATGTATTTCTATACCTACACGGACCTAATGTAGTGTTTATATTAGTGTTTTATATAGAATAGCTTCAGAAACGAAAAAAATTAGTTCTATCTGGGACAGGTAATATTTTTATAAAATGAAAGTTAAATATGAATGCTGAATGAATCGGTGCATGCTTCAGTATGACACAGTTAAAAGCCCGATAGTTCAAGGAGACGTACAAAACCTAAGACTATAATTGCTCCAGTGAAGTTAACCTCTGTGCATCTCTTAAGGCAGGAACTATTAAATGCTTGGAAATGCTTCCGCTATTATGTCATGGGCAACTTTAGTTTCAGACTTTTCCTATATCCCAAGGTAAACCTTGGAAATTTTAATTTTATCTTCACAAACGCACAGTGCACAGAGACATTTTGCCATGAAAAAAGAATTCTGAGCTATTCCCAACTATATAAAAGAGACAAACACATCAGATTAGATACATTTTAATTATGTTAATCACATACCACATTTGATGTTTTCTTAAGGATAAAAATTACCATAATATGATTAATTTTAGATTTTCTGACATAGAATAATTTCAGAAGTTACATAAACCTGAAACACAGGATATTTCATTGTCTTGATTCTCTGAGGTGGCTGAAAGGTCATTCTTTAAAATTCACAGATTGTGAGGCGATTCAGGTTGCATTTTTTGTCATTCCAGCTCCCATCCGTGTACATCTCCACACATTTTTCTGTCCTTTTGCCATTAGGCTCATTTTGGTGCCACTTGGTATAATTCACAGGCATGCCATTTAGATACTTAAATTGACCTGAATCCTCACCCTCTTTAATGCCCAGGTAAGCATATTGGTTATACTTTTTCACAATACCCAAAATAGCTTTATTCTCCTCTTCATTCATAGGAGTTGCAAGAGTTCCTCTAGCGTCTTCACAGGATGCTAACGCAGATGCAAAATCAACTTTTTTCCCATTGCTGGCAAGTATTTTTTCTCCTATTTCTCTTATTTTCCCCTTCAAAACAAGCACTAAAACATAAAGAAAAAAAACCCAACTAGTTAGCTTTTTCAACTTCCTATTGCATATTGACAAGAAAGCAAAGAAAAAGGAATCAAGAGACAAAGAGAAAATTAAAAGTGATTAGAGAAACAGACCAACATGGTGCAAGGCTGAGGAGTTCCCATGAATTCATGTGGAAAGTCCAACATCATTTAGATTATTTTTGTTTTATAAATCACATTTGAATAAATGCACATCAGTGTTCCTGAGAGAAATCTGCTTCTCCAGAGAAAATGAGTTCTGATCTCTCCTGCTTTGGATGAGGAAATTGAGTTTTGGGATGTAGTACCATTTTCAATTGCAATTTCTTTCTTGCAAGTCATGATGCTGTAATTTTGCCTCTTGCACTTAAAACTGATTGTGAGCTGCAAAAGTTAAAATGGGAAAAATTACCGCCTTTAAGTCTGGAAAGTCGGTGTTTCAAATTTACTAAAACTTTGTGTTCAGTATTCAAAGAATTGGGTAGACCTACAAAGTAAAAAAAAATAAATTATACAATCAAGCAGGCACTGCTAATAGGAACAATTCCTTGGATAAAACCAATCACTTTCCAAAGCTAACTGGCACACAATGTATTTTTTTAACATCATCTGATGTAAAATAAATATTTTCACAGTATTTTTTACATTGTTGTTAGCCTATATTAAAGCAAATAGAATCCTCCAACCTATTGAAATATGCCAATTATCATATTGAAATATAATTTCCCTCTGCAGAGAAGAAAATGAATTTTTCTAGGTTGAAGCTTTATGTTTGTCAAACAATTTGTTTCATTCTAAATAACGAACAGGCACAAGAGAGATTTTGGGGAGGGAATAATTTCTATTATTCCATACCATTTTCTTTTTAATCTGCTGGGTTGGGTGGATGCTTTGTTTTTTTACAGTAGGATCTTATCTCAGTGGACACCACAAACACTGGTATGGGAGGGTCTAGATCCTGTGAAATACAGTCCATCCAGCACTGCTTGCTAACGATAGGAACTGACTGTAACAGTAGATAACTTTTATTTTTTATTTTTTATTTTTTCCATGAAATCTCTATGGGTAACAAAGGTCCTACATATAGAATAAAGTTACGAGTGTGTTTTCATGACTGTAATCCCATTATTCGCAACTAAAACAAATGACAGTGTAGAAGCACGAAATAGGCTGCATCTCCCTCATTCGGAGTTGCAATGTTGCAACTCATACTTCACTGCACAGTCAGTGAAAAACCAACATATTTGACCCAATAAAAAGTCCGTTTGACTGACAGGATGTTACTAGGACATCAGCCTGTTTCACATGATGGTCCAGTATCCCCATTTTCTTCTTTCTCACCTTGTGGACAAGTAAGTTGTTTTACAAGAGGCCCCACCAGGCTTCCAGAGGCTCCTCTGAGACCTGGAAAAAAAGAAGAGAAGCATATTTTTCTTTCCAATTGATGCATATTCTAGAAACTTTAGGATGAAACAGAACTTAATATCAAACTGAAATGTATTACATCTGTGAATTTGATAGTGCTTTAGCCTTGGTAATGGATCCAGAGAAAGCCTTTCTATGTGGGAGGAAAATTACACAGTGCAAAGTGTTGCTTACCAGACTACTTTTGCACATAGCATATTTGAATACTACAGAAACATGCCAGAAGCCTTTTGATTACACTTGTAAATACTGTAATAACATTTTCTTCATACTTAAAAAAAAAAAAAAGCTTCTGCTGTGAAAGAAGTTGTATCATTTGGAAAGTCAGTGGAAAAGCACTGCAAAGATAGATATGTGTATATATATTTATTTGTACTACAGTTATATGTTTAAGTATTGATAACCTGCTCATTTCAACAGAAGAGAGAGAGAAGGGGTCTCTTCTAGAAAAACAAAATTAAACTAGGTCCTTCGTTCAGTTTTCCCTTCCCTGCTTAACACACCTGCTTCCTCAAAGGCCTTGTGTGTTAACTCTTTTTATTCATGCAGCCTTCATGACAAGGATTTGTTGCAAAAAGAGAGATGTTTAATTACCTGATAGACGTGTCTGTCCTTTCAGATCATCTCTGCCAGGCAGCCCAGGGATACTAGGCAGCCCAGGGATTCTAGGCAGCCCAGGGATTCCTGAGTATTTAGGCAGTGCATCACAAGTCACTAGCAAA
>JANHGB010042477.1:35571-66776 GCA_026283785.1 Coracopsis vasa
AGCCTTCATGACATGGATTCATTGCAAAAAAAGGGAAGTTTACTTACGTGGTGGATGTGGCCATCCTTTCAGACCATCTCTCCCAGACAGTCCAGGTCCTGGACATCTACACAGTGCATGGCAAGTCACTAGCAAAGCAGCTACTGCTGTAAGCATGTAGGATGAGTAAGACAACATGATTGCTCAGGCCAGCTGTAAGAAAACCCATGTGTTTGTCAGGCAGTGATTCTGTAGGAAACTGCAGACATTTGCTTATAGAACTGAATACTCTCCCCCCACCTTTTTCCTCCCCCCATTTGTTGGATTAATCCTCGAGAAATGATGTGCTCATATGTAACTGATAGCGCTTAAGTCATTAGCTGTTTTTAAGGGATATAATTATTCAATGAAACATGAGTGTATATGTTACCAACCTGAAAGGTACAATCTGTTACAGTGATTGGTGTGATGTTCAGAGCTAGTTAGCAATCTCTTTAAGCACAGTGCTATTTAAGCACATTTCTTTTAAATAAGCAAAGTGATAGTGTTTTACACACGGGCAAAATTTTATAGCTCGATTATCATTCCTATCTTTTTTGAACAAAATTCCACAAGCTTGAAAACATCAATCTTGTAGAAAATGCATTTTTGCTGGTTGGCAATAAGCCTATTAATCTTATTTTATTCTTTCAGATATAACATTAAGTAGCGTTATAATCTCAGTGCCAAGAGATCATGACTATAAAACACTTTTATCCTATAGATCATGGGTTTACAATGCAGACAGTGAGTATGCAGTACAGGTTATGCTGTGTGGTTATAAAACCTGAACTGATGGACTATCAGACATCATAGCATGGAGTTATCTAGTTATTGCCATCCTTTAGTTAAAATACTGAGAGATAAAGAAAGGTTCAAGATGCCGGAATGGATATTGCTTTCTAAAAAGATAACCCTGATAGGTTGACTCTCAAACAATATAATTTAATACCCGACTTCACCTTTCTTTCAGCATGAATTAGAGAGGATCATGTACTACGCTGTCTTAAATTCTTCCATTCTTAAAACTAAAAATCAGAATTGACATATAGTATGTTCTAAATCCAGCTCCACTTGAAGTTGAGAATAAAATCTTGATTGCTTTGAATGCTGCAAGATTATTAACACCTTAGTTTATCAGATGAAACATGGTATTTGTTTTGAAGCATATATGCCAAGCAGAGTCAAAATATCAGTTTATTGTTATTACCAAATGTTAAATTGTAGAATCGTAGAATGGTTTGGGTTGGAAGGGACCTTAAAGATCATCCAGTTCCAAACCCCCTGCCGTAGGCAGGGACCCCTTCTGCTAGGCCAGGTTGCTCAAATTGGACTGAGCTTTTAAAAACCCAAAATATTGTTTATTTCTTCCAGTCTGTCTCTGTTATAGAAGGCTTTTGACATTATTCAAAATTTGCAACAATACCAACTATTTTTAAGGGTAAAGTTTACTTGTTTTTCTAGAGGAACATCTCATCAAAATGAAATCAGTGGGACATACGCTTGAACGTATGAATATACACTTCTGTCAAAAATTTTGTTATTTCACTTCATATAAAATCTGTTTAAGTATTAGCAGCATCCATTCTTCATGGTCAAGCATTTCCACTTTAACAAGTGGAAATTTCAAATCCACCTGAGAACACGTGCTGTATTAAAAGCATCATCAAATTTTGCGTGTTGAATCTGAAGTATCTCAAGTTGTATACCTTTTACTATATTAAAGGCTAGCAGACACCTCTGGCAATGATAGCCAATTACCTGGAAAGCGTATTATTCAAACCTCTAACAGAAGCCTACCTTAGGTAACTAGGAAGACTTATCTCCCTGAGATAAGGAAATGCAATTACAACAGGTACTCTTTGTCTGGTGCTGATCATTCAGGGAATTACATTTGAATGGACTACCACATTTGGCTCATAATTGGATTATGATGCAGAGTCACAGTCCTGATCAGTTATATATCAAAATGGAAAAAGCAGCTGCTCAGTTTTAATCCAGTTTTAATGACCTTCATCAGTCATTACAATCTGGTGTCCTTTAGGCATCTCCTCATCTAGTAAAATTGCTAATATAGGCAAGGTAAAAAAAACCCCAACCAACTAATAAAGGAAAACTTAATTTAAAATGTAAGTATGACCACAGAAATGAAAAGGAACAGGTTTGCCTTCTAGCTGAAGTTCCTTGTGATTTATTAAAAGGAAATTCAACTTACCGTTCTGCTTCAAAGTGAAATGAAAGAGCAGTTTACACAAGTCCCATTTATGTAGTGTTTGTTTGTTTAATGACATCGCTGAAGTGAAGACTGGATAATGAGGACAGGAATGAGCCTTTTCAGTTTTGCTTACACACTGGCCATGCAAATACTGAGAACAATTATAAGGGTTGAGAAATTTCTTTTGTAAGAATAGAAAACTAAAGCTGGAGAAAAACCAATCTAGAACTAACAGATCACTCCAGATTTGTAGACACATACAAAATTTATAAAAAATTAAGGAAACTTTTGGTGATTCTAAGTGATATTGTAACAATTTTTTTTATTGTTTTAAAAAAGAAAAAATGGCATGTGACCACCAGTGGCTTTTGTAGAAGTGCTCTTGTTAATTAGGGGAGCAGGTTACTGTGCAGATAGAGTCTGATCTGATAATCAGAATTCTAAACTTTGCTTCCCATCTCTGTATCTGATGTACTTATCTTCGTATCCTTTTTTAGCTGTATGTATGCTCAATGTTTCTGTGAGCGCTGTGAGCATTTAGTCTCTTTTGCATGTAGAGTACTGCTAAGCCTCACTCGGTCAGAGATGGATCCTGGGAAAATCTGTATACATGCATATAAAGATTTTCAAGTAAAAACCAAACAAGAGTCTTTGGTCTTCTGGTTTCCCAGCAATAGCAACTGGAATCTTGTAAGTAACTTCCTTCTGGTTCCAATGCCACCTTTGTAAGGACATTTATGTTTGATCCTAGCTGAGGTTTGTTTTATGAACCTCAGCAAGCCAATGCATCAGTCCCTCACCTGTAAGATAGAAATACCTCTGCTTTATAGCTTTTCTCTGTTTGCTAATTTACAATTATCTCTTCAGGATAGAGTGATTTCTCCTTTTCACTTTTATTTTACAAAAACTACTTGAGTTTTGTCATGATCTCTAACTATAATGTCTTTCTACCCCGCAGTATTCACAGCCAGAAGTTAATATCTTCGGGCTCCTTGTTCAACAAATACAGAAATGTCTAATACCAACTGGCTGATCTAGCTAAGAGGAAATACCAAAGGACAAAATACATTTAGGATCCCCATCAGAAGTACTTAGTCACTTAAATCCACTTCCGTTCACAACTGTGAGCCTCATCCTGCAGTTAAAAGCGCTCAGCATGGTCTGTCATCTCAAAAGAAAACAAAGGGGGGGGGGAAGACAAATGATCTATCAACACTCATAAATGTATGCTATAAAAAATCTATCCAAAAGTCTTTCCTCTACCTAATATGCAGCAAATCTTTGAATGTAGGTTACTCATTTTACAAAACCTCTAAACCCACCCGTTGAAACTATTTCCTTCTATAGTGCAGGTATGATTGATGAAAAGACCTGGCGTTAAGCATTTAAGATGTGGATTAGATAGTACACAGTCAGTAAACCACTTTGTTTCTGAGTCCTGCTGTGGTTTGGGAATGCAGAGATGCCAGACAATTCAGCACAATCAAGACATGGGTAATTCTGTTTCTGAATGGCAGCAGTCCTCTGGCATCCCTGCAGCTATAAGAAATATTTGCAGTTGCATGGTGAGATGGAACTTAATGGATCCAGATATTGTGAAGTACTATTTTAAATTATTAGACGTCCAGGTTCTTGGGAATTGAACTTGGCAGAACACAATCTCACATAGATCTGGTTTCTAAGCAGCTCTGCAAGAGTTGTAATGGTTAATACTGTTCTGTGTCATCGCTGCCTGTACACATCCTTCCCACACCTATACATGCAACTTTAATACAGGAACAACATCACACACAGAGTTTATATTTAAAAAATATATAAAAGAAGAAAGAATTGGAAACATTAATCAGGGAAGTCAGTAAAGCCCCACCAGCCACACACTTTCTCTGTCCAATCAGGAAGGTGTGGCATGAGCAAAACATTGCTAATAATGGCTTAAGATGTAAAAAAAGCTTCATATATTTTTACCTTTTACCAAAAATTTCAAAGAAACATACATTTGGTACCAGTTCTTTTCCCATAAATCAGATTATACTTACACAATAGAAGCTGATAAGAAGTCTAAAACATAATCCAATGTGAGAGATTACTTAGTCATTAGATTTACTTTCCTTATTATGTGGCAGAGAATTAGGTAAAACAAATATACTAGAATAAGGAAGAAAGTAAATATTTTTTCTGTAACCTGGCACCCATGTAGAATAGCTATGAGGCTTGATATTCTGAAATTTACAAATAAACCTGAGTGGTAATGGCTGAAGATTTTTAGCTGGGTAACACCCACAAAAACTGCCAGAGTACTCTAGTGGTTTCAGTGGACCCCAGTTGCTGTGTCCTTGCTGTCATGAAGTAGAGCAATAAGATTCCTTCTGATGTCCCCTAATGCATTAAATATGCTGTGTTGCTAATGCTAGTGATTTAAACTCAAACCCTGCTCAGCTATTAGCAAAGGAGAACTTGGAAAAAGAAACCCCATAATCTGATTTTCAGAGACGCTGTGTATCCAGAAAGACTGCTGCTTTGTACAGCAGCTGTGCATGCTACGCTCAAAAAAAGTAACTTCAAAACTAATAACTGCCAAGGTGGTTTCAAAACCAGAACCAATTTTGTATGGCCTTCAAACCTCTAAATTTCAGAAAACAAGGTGAACTCTCCATTTTGCTCAGCACATTGTTTTGAAATGAGCTGATTCCTGACAACCTTATCATAGCACAGTCTGCATAAAGCTATGTACACTCGTGTAAATGCAGTGCTGTACAGCCACACTAGTTTATTTTAGCAATCTGCAAGACATTAATCCTAAATGTGTCACTGTGCTGCAAGGTCCTGATATGAGCTCAGTGTGGTAAGCAGGTGTGGTCAATTCTCCATGTTTATCTTCAAAACAACATTAATTTTTATATTTGTCTAGTATTTCCACTGTACTCTATTTACTTTGCTGCTACAGATCTTAAAATCATCAAGACATAGGAGCCTACAGTCAGTTTTAAGACACTGCATCAGCTTAAGCCTTCATCAGAAGTATAGGGAACTAAACTGCCATATATTAAGTGATGAAAAAATCCCATGGGTAAAGTGCTGCCTCCTCCCCACCTGCAGTTTGATTTTACTGAGACAAATCTAAATGGGAAGGTCAACAGTCTTCCTGCCATTGGAAAATAAGAAATACTGATAAGATTTTTTTGTTAGTTTACAGTGCACTGATGCAGGAATAAGATGAAAAATGTATAGAGTATGGTACCTTACTACACTGCTAATATTGAAAGAAGACAAGTTCTGCTGCTGATTAGTCTTAAAATTTGTATTAGTGCTGTGTGTAGTCTGTACTTAGGCTGCTTCAACTTGAGATTAAACATCTTACAGGAAGAAGGTAATTGCTGATGAGACATATTTGTATTTATGAACAAACATGGTATCAGTGACGTGCAATCAGTTTAATAATACACTGTTATTTTGGGGAATGGATCCCAGGCAGAGATTTCTAGGCTTGTCTAAGTGTAAGCAGGGAAATGGAAGAGAAGAAGGAATGCTGAATATAGATGATGAGGTTCCTAAAGAGAGGACAGCAGACATGAGGAACAGAGCTCGGATTTTAAAAAGCTGGCTCCAGCAGTCTGTACCGAGCAGCCCTTGCATAGAATTGTTCCTGCAATGTATAGAAAATTTAAGCTTGAGACAGAAAAGAGAAAAACAACCTTGAGGCAATTCAATTAAAAAAAATCTAGATCCCTTTCAATGTATTTTCCATTCTAGCAAAAGCAAATTCAGATTATACTATCACAGTTTTTCAGAGCTTTTGTTAAAAAAACAGGCATGGCTCTCTCCTGCCAAAAATTTAAAACTATCTTAACAGAAGAACTACTTATCCTTTGTTTTCAGATTATATCTGATTCCTTCTTTCTCATATACGTGAATCAACTGGTGTAAACCACAGATTCATATTCAACATACTACATGACATCAGCAAAACATCCTCTTGGATTAAATGTAAATCGTAGGCAAGTTGCTAGACAAGTGATTTAGACTGAACCATTATTTCTGTGCAGCTTCTGCTTTGAGATAACGCGGCAGATTTTTAGACACAGCATTCCTCCTTTCTTCCGGCAGGACAAGTACTCTCCCCTTCTTCCCCCCCATAGTCTTTCTCCAGATTTAGTAAAAGTTTAACCGTAAGGTCAGCAGCTTCTGTCTGTCCTTTTAGAAACAAACAGAAACCTGGAAATTATCTCATTCTAACTTCACTAGCTAATAATGAAGGCCTTTATCTTACCTGCTGCACAGCTAGAGAAACTAAAGTTTAGAGAGATGCTATCCCTAGGATAATTGAGGAAGCTAATTTTTTTTTTCCAAAGCATCAGTTCACTTTTCTATCCCACAGGCCGTATTACCATCTTTGTAATTCCTCCTTGTACCTTCCATGCTAAGCACGTAGCCCTCTACAGGAATGCTACACCACAGTATGGGAGACGATTCCTGATCCTTGGTCAACAATACAACAAAATTACCCTCTGCAATATTAATTAGTAGTGTCAGGATGGAGCAAATATTGCTTTTTTTTTTACTAGAAACAGTTCAAAGAGCAATCATAGAGGTGTCCTGCGGTGTTGTGTTCCCATGGACATGAACTGTACCCAAGTTCCTCCTGTCAGAAGTGGTAATAGGAAGCAATTTATGCTTGAACAGCCACTGGCCGACATTGCCTTGGAAACATACACTTGTAATTCATATCTTGCTCTTATAAACAGCCACCTGGCCCTTGTTATCAATTTGAAATAAAAATAATCTAGCCCGCAGATAGTATAACAATCCTGCTGTTATTACACTGTTATTGCTGGGAAATGGCCCACCTAATGTCTTGCTGATAGGTGTTCAAAAATACGTATCCAAAAGCATTGTCATTGCAATTGAAATTCAAAGTACTTGGAGAAAAAACTTGTTATTGAAAACACATGGCAGAAAATACAAAGTTACAAATGAAAATAATAAACTCATCAAGCTGCTGTTAAGGTCTGATGGTCACAATGAAGTGAAGCTGCTTTGCATCTTACTGAAGGGACGCCAAATGGTAATAAATTCCCAGGAAACACCACATATCATTGTGGTTATTGCTGCTGTGAGCTAAAAACTAAGATGATAGGTATTACAGAATTTAATTTGCACAGAACTTTTCAGGTTATTGAACAGAAAATTCTGTATGTTTTAGCTGATTGAGTTGTTCGAAGCATGTAGTACATAATATATTGAATCTGTTTCTTTTGTAATGGCATGTTTTTAGATGCTAATTAGTGCAAAAGCATAGAGGAACGCTTTGTATCTCTTTCATAGCAGATAGATTCACTTCATCTTAAGGCATTATTAAGGCACTTCGTTATTTCAGTTTTCATGAAAAGCAGAGCTTCTGGGGACCTGACTGGGCTGGTGAAGCACAGCCATGTGTTTATCCAGCTCCTGCAATTCAACACAGCAGTTTTGTGCTTCACCTCTGCAGGAGTGGATCTAGCTACCTAGGGCCGGGGGGGCGGGCAGCAGCAGCAAGCCTGCTTTGGCGCCCCAGCCCTTGCTGTGCTCAGCGGCTGCATCACGCTCTGCCTACAAGCAGCAGGATATTGTGACAAAGACATGTTGCCCCACATGACAAAACTGGAGCTTCTGCCTGTAAATCCCTGGCAGCTTCAGACTAGCCAT
The DNA here is from genome assembly GCA_026283785.1 of Coracopsis vasa. Lineage (NCBI taxonomy): Eukaryota > Metazoa > Chordata > Aves > Psittaciformes > Psittacidae > Coracopsis > Coracopsis vasa. The sequence continues at coordinate 43,487 of JANHGB010042477.1, forward strand.
GCTGGGATTTCTGGCAGGACAGCTAGAACACTGAGATGCCAAGGAAAGAACACAGACTGAAATGCCCAAGAAAGCAGGTTAATCTCCTTACTTTACCCAAGCTGACTTGAAACTATATAAGGTGCAGTTATTGTAGAGGTTTCAGTATAGGGATATTTTTGGAAGATTCCTGTGAGGGAAGAAGAGAAAGAAAAGTTCAGCTATATCCATGTATTTTTAAAACCCTTTTCCTTTCACCCTGACTGTAGGTGGGCTTCCAGAACAGAATATTCTGGAGCCCAAATACTGAAGAGGGCTATATTTGTAGTTTTCTGCAGCAATTTTGTTTATTATTAATTTTGAAAAAATATTAGTCTAAAGGGTTATTAATGTTTTAAAAGATGTTTATAGTTTTACTCCTTAGTTACAAGCCAATTTCCTTGCTAAGTTCTCTGAAAGACTTTGCAAGCTAAACTCTTAAAAAAAAACCAACCCACAGCTTGTTGAAATCATTTGTGTTTTCCCATAAAGTGAGATTTGACCAAAACTACTCATCTACTAACAGAGATAAAACAGAGGATGTAATTGGAGGAAAAGTTTGCTTCATAATTAGCAACTGGGTAAGGAAATAGGTTAAAATTGGGAGAATTCTCTCAATAGAAGCATGGCTTATTTAATACCAAACTGGCATTATTTGCAACACTTGTTGCGTTGCTTCAGGATGTATTTTGAGATGTTCCCTAAAGAACGAGGGCTCATGTTTTCACCATCTTGATATAGTAAAAATAGCAAGTTTTAATCACAGAAATTCTTCACATCCAAAATAGAACCTTAAGGCCTATGTCTGATGGCATAATAAAATGTATGAACTCTGCTTGCAAACATTTGATATGTTTATATTCTTAGATTATTGTTGCTAAAACGATACTCATATTGCACCTTCTTATTATTAAAGTCTCAGCTGTACCGAGACTTTTGTTCTGATTAAAAAATGTGAAAGCTAATATTCAGAACTGGAAAGATCAGCACAATTAACTATATTTATACATTCAGATTGCTGCAACGTAACTGAAATTCAAACAGCTGAATCTATGACATTTTAGAAAGCATTGGACATCCAATAGTATTTTTTCATTGTTTGACAATTTGAAGATTTCAGTAAGATATCCACATGGAACAGAACAAAATAGTGGCATGTTCCTGATTTTTTTTTACCTCTTAAATGGTAAAGAATATTTTTGTAAGTAACAGAATGATTCAGGGAACAATACATAATCAGGTAGGAGTATACAACTTTGAGTCTAAAACATAACACCTGTTTTTCTCCCATCTCCTGAAACCCAGAGTGGTTTCTGATGTCTTTCACCAATCATATATTTGCCTGTCCTCTGAATACTCTTGTCTATGTGCATGAGAGGGAAGCAGGTTGTAGCATTCCTTCTATAAAAGCTCTATAAAAGCAGGCTGTGGCATCGTACAGCGCCTAGTTTGTGAGGGAATGGACTGTGACAGACACACCTGCAGACATCAGCAGCTGGCAAGCAGGAACATGCTTGTTTGTCAGGAGTGGGAATCTACAGAAGAGCACTTCAAATATGCTTAGTTTTAAAGTAGTCCCATTGCTTGTCTGTCTTACCTGGCTCTCCCAGGGGTTCAAGCTGGAAAATAAGTGTAGCAAAGGTTTTTCCTAACTCTTCCTTTTCAGATGTGTATTCAGGCCTGTGCAGAGCCCAGCCTGCTGGGTATAGGGAGTGCCTCTTTCACAAGGTCAGTCCATTTGCATGGTTTTCTTGGACAGTCCTTTAAAGCTGAAGTGAATTTTTAAGTATTAACTTCTAAAATTTAGTTTTCAAAACTTGGAGAGAAGAGCTGTGCTCCTGACTATTTCAGTACCAGTGTCACCATGCAAAACATACAGTCCATTTCTCTAGCATCTATCTTCCCAGCTATGTTTCCACACACATGGAATTCAACTGTCTGATAACTCCTATCTTTCATGTTCTTTTACCTTTCTTGAGGAACATACAGTGCCACTTTCCAACAACTAAAACCGTTTGCCAGAATAAGGCCAGATTCTGAACTATTCTAAGAGCATTTGACAAAGATAAATTTCAGAACTGCAGCATTCAAAGCCACACGAGACCTCCCAGTAACTCAAGACAGAGTGTAGTATACAATTTTCCATGAAGTGATTTATAATACACTTAAGTGTTGTAGACAACATTTGAAACATTTCATAAACAGCTTTTACAACTGCTATTGTGTGATGAGCTCACAACTTTTCTTGCCATAGAGTCCTGACATACTGTTCACAACACTTAATCCCAATTTCTTAAAAATACTTTAAGTATTCAGCTTTAAGATAGACTTTAAAACATGAGATTAAAAGGAAATAAACATTTTCACTTTCTTTGTAGAACTTTCCGATTGAAAGGCTTTTAACCTCTTTTCACCATTCCTTATGAAAGCTAGAAATTCATTTTAGTCTTGAAAATGAAAGCTGTGATTCTCCAGATGCTTGCAATTACAGCTTTAAGCTAAATACCCGGTACTAGAAAATAACAGCACATAGATGGCAATCTGAGGCTTCAGGATAATGTTTGTTCTACTATTTTTTGATGCACAAATAAAGCATCTACTTAGCAGGTTTAGGAAGTACCGTTAATACCCCCCTTTTTTCCAGTTTAGCTGTAGCTCTCTATAATAAAAAGGAAAGAGGTAAAAAGATTTTAAAAAAAATGTATCACTTCCTCCTGCCTTTCTCTTTTTCTGTCATTACCCTCTTTATTTTGCTTCTCTGAATGCATATAGCTGCTTAAGCAGGGTGGAAAGGGCATAAAGGAATAGAGGGATTAAAAGGCTGGGATCTGTAAGCAAAGTAGCATTGATCAAGCCAATTCTGCATGGGACATTCTTGCACAGGTGTTTTGAATGCATAAAGTGCTATATGAGAGGTAATCAAGAGAGTAACAAATGTATTCATTATGAGGTTTCAGGATTCCCAACTAAATTTGGTGAAGTATTATGCTCAGCTAAAGCAGCTTGCAGTAGTTTAGCTGCCCTTGTATCAAAACAAAAGTTTGATTCAAAAACATGCTTAGGAATAATTAGTGGGGCAGTGGGGGAGCACCAGAGCCTTGTTCTGTACATATCTCAAGAACAGGACAAAGGTAGCCAGGAGTTGTAGCCCAAGAGTACAGATGGCAGAAAGAAGAAGAGATGCTGTCCAGAGCTTTCCCAGGAGAGCACAGAAAGCCTGAGGGGGAAAGCTGCAACAAGGCAAAACGAACAGATGGTTTAATCCCTCCTTCCCCTTCCCACTGCCTTCAGTGCATCTCTGAAATGTGTTCATGTACAAGCTATGTAGATGGCGTAGGACAGTTAGGGATATAAACAACTGGGACTCACTCATAATGATACAGTTGCTGTGAGTATCCAAACAAGAGGGTAAATAAGAGACCAAACTAAGGCAAAGCAACACAGGAACAGAGGGCAGCTTTGGGGCAGCTTTAGAAGGTTGTGAGACAATGTACATACTCCTGCATTTTTTGTGGCTCTGTAGTAATATTTTCTGTTAAGGCTGCAAGGAAACTCTGAAATTCAGACTGCTTCACTGCTGAGCTGATGTGGGCTCATTTCCATGAATACCAATGTTAGCACACTTGGTCTCGCTGAAATCAGACACCTAAATACGGATTAACTACTGCTTTCACATTACATATATTTAGTCCAGCTGCTTGAAGTTCTACCTGTATTTAAACATCCTGGAAGAGGATGCTAACCAGTTCAACACCACAGAGTCTTCCTCCCACTGCAAAGCTGCCAGAAGCTTCTTGCAGGATTAATGCACAAGCTCAGCTCCATGGGACAAACTGTGCTGCTAGCTGAAGACATAAATAAACCAGAGCACACAGCCAGGAAAAAGCTCTCACAACTGACTACCCTGAAACACTGATCTAAACAGCTCAAGCTACAGATGTCTGAAACATCACTAGGGTCACAGACCATAAAAAGAGATGTTAACTGTAGGTGCCTCAGGATAAACTCATTCCCTAGAGATAACACAGAGAATCCAGTCATGCTGCTAATGCTGAGAGGTTTGGCAGAGAGCTTAAAAAAAGAGATTATTTGACTGTACCTAGGTTTCCAGCCTCTCCTGCATATTCCTTTCCCTGAGCATTTTTGGTCAAACTGCAATCCAGGAATTGTTCTTCTTTCCTCATGTCTCCAGGCGATAGGCCAAAAGGTAGAGCCATTTTGGTAGTGCTAAAGCCACAAACTTCCCTGTGTAACAGTTCATAGAACCATAGAATAGTTAGGGTTGGAAAGGACCTTAAGATCATCTAGTTCCAACCCCCCTGCCATGGGCACAGACACCTCCCACTAAACCATGTCACCCAAGGCTCTGTCCAACCTGGCCTTGAGCACTGCCGATGGATCGTTCACAACTTCCCTGGGCAACTCATTCCAGTGCCTCACCACCCTCACAATAAAGAATTTCTTCATTATATCCAATCTAAACTTCCCCTGTTTAAGTTTTAACCTGTTACCCCTTGTCCTATCACTACAATCCCTAATGAAGAATCCCTTCCCAGCATCCTTATAGGCCCCCTTCAGATACTGGAAGGCTGCTATGAGGTCTCCATGCAGCCTTCTCTTCGCCAGGCTGAACAGCCCCAACTTTCTCAGCCTGTCTTCATACAGGAGGTGCTGCAGTCCCCTGACCATCCTCGTGGCCCTCCTCTGGACTTGTTCCAACAGTTCCATGTCCTTTTTATGTTGAGGACACCAGAACTGCACACAATACTCCAAGTGAGGTCTTATGAGAGCAGAGTAGAGGGACAGGATCACCTCCTTCGACCTGCTGGTCACGCTTCTTTTGATGCAGCCAGGATACAGTTGACTTTCTTGGCTGTAAGTGCACACTGCCGGCTCATGTTCATTTTCTCACCAACCAACACCCCCAAGTCCTTGTCTGTAGGGCTGCTCTGAATCTCTTCTCTGCCCAATCTGCAGCTATGCCTAAGATTGCTCTGACCCAGGTGTAGGACCTTGCACTTGGCATGGTTCTCTGCATATTTCACACAAGAAGGTGATGCCTTCACAATGGAAACAAGCCAGAGGTAAGGGCACATTTCTTCTCTGCTCTGAGCATAAATTAACCACCCCTTCCCCCATATTTATGTGTTGTAATTAAAAAATAAAGCAGTAAGTATAAGTTGCTACTGACTGAAATAGCTTCCTGTTTCCACCTTGCAGATCCCACTGAAAATTGCCACTTGTGATATAATGAGAAGTAAAAGAGCTTTTCAGAGATTGGGGTTTTTTTGTTTGTGTTTTTTTTTTTTTTTTCACATGTGACAGGATAGCTCTTCCTAAGCCTGTACTTAGCCTGAAATTGTGTTTTAGAAAGATAAACCCAGGAGCTGATTAACAAATGTTGCTCTCATCCTGAGTTACTCAGAAGCTCTGCGGAAGGTCATATTAGCACCAAATGAGATGGTTTTAATCAGGGGTATAGCAGCAAATACAGATTAGCTTATAATTAATACAAAATTAAGTGGTCATCAGGGATGCTGATTTAAGCTCTTTGGAAAGTAATAGGGCACAATTTTAAACTCTTTCTCTCTTTTCACCACCTACCGAATTAAGGTGTCCCTAAAGAAAGGTGCCCCTAACATACATGGTGAGAAAGGTCAGAACTTAGTGCTTTCCTGAGTTTTAAAATTTCAAGTAATATAACTTATTAAAAGCTCATTTTCTATTTCCATGTCTTGTTCCTGTCCCGTGGACTTTTGCCCAGTCATAATATCATCCTGCTCCCATGCAATGGCCTGCCAAATCTCATAGATATCAGCACTGCTATTCTGCTCCTCTGAGCAGCAGTTCAGGACACTTTACTGTGTAAGTCTAGATTAATGGAGCTATACTTTTGCTTACACAGCTGTATTTCCAGGGCAGCTCCACCAGAGATGGATTTTCATCAGTGTAATCTTCATCAGTGTAACAGAGCAGAGTTTGTAGAAAGGAAGGGAAGCTAGTGGCTTGGGGAACCTGCAAGATGTAAACCTTGTGATAATTTAAACCAGGGTAAACCAATAAGATGGGGAATGCTGGGTACAGAGGAACTGAAGCCTATGAACACCAGACTGAAGCTTGTGAGCTTAAGGACCCAAAAGATGAACTGACCAGGCAGATTCAAGAAATACTGCTTGGATTTGTTATATACACCATCCTTGCTGGGCCAAATACACCTTTCAGGTATACAGCTTGATAGCTTTAGACTATATGAAACTGAGCACACAATATGAATATTCTCCCATTCTGCTTTTGTGAACTCCCAATGATTTAACGTAAGATTATTTTCGTACTTACCTCCAAATAGTTTTGCAGTTTGTATAGATCCCATTTGAATGATGTAAATCCTTGTGAACACAGTCTTAACATAAGGTTGCAAGAAGCTTCATAAATTTCTAACTGTATTGGAGATTTGCTGGGCAAAATCATATAAAAATTAGTCTAAATTACATTTCAGAGCTGGACTCTCTAGAGAGTGATGGATATGGCATTTAGGAATAGCATTTCTGAAAAAAAAAAAATCAGTTGAAAGAACACAACCTTTCACATCTGCAAAATAGTACTCCAAGTCTTTTTCGAATCAGCAGTTTAGTCATTGTAACCTTTTGGCTGGTGCACTGGGGGCATAATACATCATTGCTTTTAGTCCAGCTCCATGCAAAATATGTCACAGTGTTTTTGGATACAATCTCAAAGTACATTTATATAATTTTTCCAAATAAATGCATTGGATCCTGAATTACCACTGATCGCTAAACCTGGAAGCACAACAGGACTGTACCTACTCTCTAGAATGTCTCTTTCTTGTCCTAAACTAACCCAAATCTGTCTTTTAGATATTGTCCCATATCCTGCATTTTCATGTAATAAATATTGATTAACAAATTGATTAAGCAAAATTTAAAAAGTTTTAGTTTTCATGGTTGCAGGACACCAATTAAAAGGAATGTAGTTCACTTGAGAACTGCAAAGATACATTGCCAGTAATGACAAGAGAACACAATGCAGAACAGCAGATAAATCATACTCTAGAAAATTTACACCCTTCACCAATTTGAATAATTGCTTTTTTGATATACCTGTATAACCTGGTGCAGAGAAAAGAAATGTCATTGCTTACAAAGATAGATATGCAATATGAAAATAACAATTATAAACCAGATGAGCTTGGCACCGAGCTCATTGCTCCTCTATACAGATAACATTTCTATGTTCTGATGGGTGCACATAACTTGCCAGTATAGACACAGTCCTTCTTTCCATAGAGGTATTTAGCTTACGTGTCTTAAAATCACTGAATGAGGAACTGAAAATCTATTCTTGAATGTTTGAAAACTTAAAGCTTGTGTGTAAACATTTTTCTTAATTGTCAACATTTCAGTATTGGTAATTGAGCAATTTTGTTGTTGGGGTATTTACCTATTCCTAGGTAATCACCTTTTTGTATTTCACTTGAGGTGCAAGAAGCTCCCATCAAGAAAATAACAAAAACCTATGGTATAACTTCTTTCAGATTAAGGACCTATTCACATTAATAAGGGGTTTGCTGTTTTTCTGTATGAGCTAAATTCCACTTGGAGCACATTTCACCAGTAGGCTCATGTGTTTAATTTCAGACAAAAAAATTCTGCTTTCTTCTTCATTTAAATCTTGATCTGTACCTCCTGTAATTCAAATGACCGCTATAGCTTGTCAGAACATGTTGTTCTCTTGTGATTGTTCTATTGCACACAAAGAAACCTGCCTGGGTGTTTTACTGTCTTATTCCTCTGTGTAGTTACAGCACATTTAATTTTCCTATCGTGGAAAAAACAGCACAAAAATAGCTGAAACTTCAAAAAATAAATTATTTGGATATCAGTAATCACTTGTGTACAATGCACCTCTGTACCCAGATAACAAATATCACTCTAGACTCCAAGTGATCATTATCAGTAATTTTTAGAACTGCAATAAAAGTGGAGTAGGAGCAAAACCATGACTAAATACTGAAATAAGCGTATGCACTGTCCATTTTTTTACATGATAAAAGAGCATATCAGAAGCAACATGTGGAGAGTAATCTCTCCAAGTTTACAGCTCAGGTCAAAGACAGAATGCATAAAAGATTTTCATTAGTTTCAAGATTATTAAAAGCTGCTTCCTGCATGCTGCAGTTATGAGGAACTTATAGGAAGGTACAAGCAGCCTGCTGAGCATGCCATAGTTTATTAGCCTTACTAGCAGTAAGATAAAATATAATTAATAATGGTTGAAAAAAATTAAATGTTTTTTATTAGGAGATTCAAAACTGAATGTCAAAGAGAAAGCAATCATAAATATACTCCAATTCTGTTTAGTCCAGGCTACTTTTATAGGAACAAACTTCTGTCAGCCACATAACTGAGCAAAAACTTTGGGTTTTCTTAGATTCACAAGCTCAAGAATTCACAAATAATTAAGGCATGTGAATCTAAACAATTAATGTTATTCCATTTTCTAGAGTCCTGTATTATTGCACAGTCTTCATTTTTTTAGACTATTTGGTTCTTCAGCATTCCAGTTTCTGTAAGTTACAGCTCCTTCATTCAGATACAGAAACCTGTCTTCAGTCTGTTCATCAGAGCATATAACCCTCCTTCCAAGGTGTTAAATGTTTTAAGGCTATGTTTTCAGCCTTGCTCTTAGGAAAGGCAAGTGTATTTCCAGCTTTCGTGCAACAAGATTTTCCATTTACAAAAGTATCTTATTTTCCAGTTGAGACAATTTTTTTAATCAATACTCTTGATATTCTTTAAAATCAAACCTAGAAACAAAAGTTAACATAGTTGTATTATACAAAAAATTGATCATGTTATAGTTATTTATCTTTATCGCAACTGTAGTGTGAAAGTAGCTAATACCAGCTATAAACAGACTATTTCTTGAAGTAGTAGGGAGAATCCAACAGAAGTCAAACAAAATAGACACCTGGAAATACCACACCCACACTTCAAGAAAACTGGGATTTCACATGAAACTGGATCACCAGTCTCATTCTAAAGTTTTTCATTTCCAGTTCAAATAGTACTGCAGCTCTTGAATCAGGATCTGTAGCAATTCCCACTCAAATTGCAAGCATGACAAAATAGCTTGCCAGATCAATTAAAATCATATAAGGCAACTAAGCTGCAGATCTTCTGTACCCATCAGCCTTATCACAGAAACCAAAGCTGAGGAGCTGTAACAGAATTCAGGGCCTAAAACAGCAGAGCAGGAGGAGGAGATACAGGTACAGCTCTAAAGAGGGTAGGAAACTGAGCCTCCAGAAAGTATAAATTATCTTAGGAGAAGTGGGAAAGTTAAGCTTACACGCTTGACAGGCTTTCATGATAAAGTATTGGAAAGTGAAGCTCTTGTTCATTTAGCAGATAAAACTGCTAGCAGCAATTCTTTTGAAAGAGTTACTGCCTTTAATGGGCAAGTTACTTTATCTTATTGTCTTTAACAGGTTTTGGGGATTAATGTTAAGGCAGTCCACCACTTTATAACAATGATATGAACACTGGGACATATGCATAGTTAAATTTTCCTCTGGTGTTTTGGGAATGGTACCAGCACGATGCTCTTGTGGACAGCGAACCCCTGCTATGATTCTGTGCCAAGTAAAATCTTCAGAATGGTTTCAGGCAGCCTTTTCTAGGGTGCTGATACATAAGCACAGAAGGACAAAAAGGAGATGGCTGAAGTGATTATCGCTACCAGCTGTTTAGCCTCTCTGTACTCTTCAGTTTCTTGCCTCAATTTCAGGTTAGCTGTCAAGCTTTACACACAACTATGGCTTCAAAGTTGTGCTTTCTGCAGGGAAGACACCTCTTGGAAGGTGTGAAGCTATATGATGATATGAGCTGTTCTACTGATGCTCATGATGTGGTAAATTGCAGCCTGTGTAATTTTCTCCTGTTAGTTTAAGAACATTGATGAATCTTGTGCTTTTCCTAATCCAGCATTTGTACCAGGGTAGTAGTGCACTGATGGGCTATTCTTTGAAAGTTTTCATACAGTATCTCTTGAGAAAGTACTTGCAGCCAGGCTCAGGCAGACAGCATTCCAATCCATGTCTACTCATAGAAGATTATCTAGAACCGAGGCAGTAAGAGAAATGTAATGCAATGCTTAAAGCATGAGCTGATCCTGCTTGTCTCTGCAGGTCATTGGTTACTGCAAGTATGAATTATTTAGTAATTTATACTACACAACAACTGTCTCTGAGATGCTTAGCTCTCCTGTGACCTGGTGCCATGTGAGATAGCTATTTGGTTTCCAGAGCAGAAACCACAGGCCACATTGCAGAGTGGTTCCATGGGAATTTTTCCCACTTGGAAAGACTTCCTGACCAGGAAGATTGGGTGGGCTTTAAATTCTGCCAAAGTAAGTCATCTTCTGTTCAAGGGTAAAATTCCAGTTCTCAAAGGCAAAACACAGATGTAAACATTTTTAAATGAATCAAAGTTGAAGTAAAAACCACATGAACAGGCAAAGAATGGAAGAAAAAAAATACTGTTGATAACATGAAATAGGGTGTTTGTTATTTCACTCACAGACAACAATAAACTAGTGACTCATTCCAGACACTTCTTCCCCGCAGTTGTGTTGGTCAATTTACCTCTTATGTAACAGATGGGTTGTCTTTCTGCTACTCACACTTCTGGAAATCACACTTTTCCTCAAATGATGTTACAAGAATACTGGATATTAACACATATATTTTTGTTTGAAAGATAAACTGAAAGGTTGAAACCCAGATTATAGGAACATGAGAAATTTATTTCTTCTATGATCTCCTTCTTCCACTTTCTCTCCTTGGGGTCCTAAATCTCCTTTTATACCTGGAAACCGTGTAAACCTCCCCATTTTTCTCCTAAAGTTCAATTGAAATAAAATTTTTTAAATGTTTTATAAGTTTTTCTCCCACTATATTTTCTTACTATTTAGAGAGAGTACCAAGCACTGACTCTTTCCCGCCCCCAGGAAAATAAAAATATCTCAGGAAAATTGTATTGTTTCCAGGGAAAGCTGCAGTTACTAGGTAATGCATTACTTTGATGAAAAATTCTTTACTATATCAACTTATGACACTGAAAATCCAATGAAATAAATGCCGTCTCATGTTATTTCAGAGGTACATGTGCTCTAAAACCCGAAACCCGATATACTTCAGCTGTAATCCGGTCACACATCACAGTACATGAGCTAGAAAATGAGCTAAATCATAAGGATACCTCTGAAGCAGTTTGTTGGAACAGATAGTGCTGGCTTTACTTATTTCAACTGCAAAATTGCAGAGGACGTACTGAGGGTATGTGGACCAGCAAATGTCTGTACAGAATATTAATATATGCCACTGAAAAATTTTATGTCATAGTTCATATCAGGTGGCATTAATAATGATGGGAGTTTGCTTGGAGGTTGAAAAGCAGCTATCATCTAATTCCAAGATGTGTGATGGTATGTTCATAACACCACAGACAGCATACAGTAACAAAGTATACAGTTCCATATGTACTTATTAATTATTTGGACAGAAACTTATTTGGGAACTTGGGAGAGCAGGTGCCTTTGCTTCTACCACATGACAGAAATCATTTGCTGATCTATTTGCTGTTTGCAGCAGTGCACGAAAAAAGTTACCTAAATGACAAATCATGCCTTGGAGGAATTTTGGTTTTGGGACTTGGTGAGTATGAAGCAATCAAGTTAGGACCATCAGATTAGTAGACAATTCTTGCAAGCACAATTTCTGGTTTTGAGAGCTGGCCCCTGGAAAGGAAAAGCAATAATAATTTAGTAGGGTATCACAGGAAACTCTGTACATGATTTAGAGTCTAAATGGTACAATTGGGTTAAAATATCATTACATATATTTTTTATTTATTTTTTTATTAAAAGCCAAGTATCTGGAGTAGCATTATAAATGCAGAAAGCATTTTCAGCTCCCTGAAACTGTGCAGAGCCTACAAAAGGCTAATGGTGTGGAAGAAAAGGAGAGACAAAGAAAGACAAAATGAAAGAATGAAGGAGGCATGAAACAAGACTAAAGGAATGATGAGTGTTGAAAATACAATGATACTAAATGGTCATAGCTCTGTACCTGATTCTCCTTTGTCAGCTTTGGGACCATTTCTTCCATCTCTGGCTGATAAGCCATCGACTGCAGTAGCACTGCAGGTTTACCTGTGTTAATTGAACTTGTTATCATTATCAGTGAAAGCCAAAATACCAAGTCTCTGAAAGGCAGAAGAGTAATTGCTAAGTTCACAGATCCGTGATAAATCAAGCAGAGTAGTTTAATAAATTTATCTGTTTATATAATTTTAAAGGGTTGCTTAGGAAAGAGTTGCCTACATTCCATAGGAAATAGACTCCCATCTTCAGGAAAAGATGAAAACCAAGATATAGTGTCTGAACCATTTCATCTATCCTCTGATTGTAATCTTTATGTATGGAAACCAGAAAAGAAGCAACCAAGCTGATAAGAATTTGAAAATCTCCAGGGGTAATGAAAATACCTAATATAGCACAGCCATCAATCTCACTGTGCTGCAAATCCATTTCAATGGTTTTTTCACTGTATGTCTAAATTTAAAGAATTCATGCCAAATGGGTCATACAGTATTCCAGTTTGGGATGAATCCTGAACTCTCCAGCTATCGTGTTTCTGCTGGGACTCTTCACAACTATTAGGATTGCTGTATGTCTAAACTTAGAGTGATTAAGCTGTTTCTGTTGATAGCATCTTCACTATAAGCAAACATTCATAGCTTAAAGAATAAAAAGCTTAAGTGCATTTAAATAGTAATGATCTTCTTGCCTCCTAATTTCTCCTTTCAGATCTTATATATTTATAAGATGCATTACTTCCTCAGTATTATGCTTCAGAGCCAAAGTCCTCTTGGATCCTAGATTTGCAATATTTTGCTGCCCCCTCTGAGCAGAGCAACAGTAACAGGCAGTAATGTCAAAGGGTAAAGCTCTGTGTGACATTCTGACAATTTGCACCACAGTAATTGTCCTTTATTTTAGTTATGAGGGTCAAATTTGAGGTAATCATGTCCCATGCATTCTGTGTTTAACTCAAAAAACAATATGAAGTGGCCACATATGTGAGCTGGCAAAATTTCAAGGTAAATAAGTCACGTACTAAAGTCAATCGGCCTTATTTTCTATCAGTTCTACCTGTCAAAATGAAAAACAAGCACCATTTGGTTGACAGATTGGGATAAGGAGAGAAAATAAAATCCAGCATGAATTTTGCTACTCATCTCAATTATTTCTCTTTATTTTAAGCTTCAGAAAAGATTACCCACAGAGAGCAACTTCATGTTATGTTTCATCTGATAAAGTACAATATAAAATATAATCACTAGCATATTACTGTGAGAACATTATCATTAGGGTAAAAAGCAATTTAAGAAGCACTACTTCTCCGTATACTACTTTGTGCTTCCTCCTTTAGGCTCACATCAAAATGTGTGGCAATGGCATACACCAAAATAAAATAAGAAAAGGTATTTAGCTCACTAGTAAAACAAAACTTGAATCCTGGTATATATCTCTGATCCAGCTTCATAGACTCAAACCAGTTCTTAACAGCCCTCTAAGGATTTCCTCGATTTTTATACTATGTTAATTACCCAGTACCAGGGAAGTTGACATTAAAGCTGTCTCCCATGAATTCAGTAAGACAAAGCTCAAAAGAATGTCACAATAAAAGAAATCTTGAAAACTAAATGTTAAGCTCTCAGAGAAGTCCACTCCCTACAGAGATTCAACCTCACACAAACCTTTGTTGGTTTGCCTGCCAGGAGCTAAGATGTATTTACTTCCAAAGTTATCCAAGTCTGCCACCCCCAAAATTCTAGGAGAGCTGAAGTGCCTCTTTACCTTTGGCAAACTGGTGGCAGGGTTTCCTAACAATGAAATAGTTTCCCAAAGAGAGAAATGATAATTTGCACCAACAATGGTTTAAATAAAAACCAAAATGCTACAAATTTCTCACAAAAGTAGAATAAACCTTAGGGATCTGAAACAGAAAAAGTAGGTTTTCATAGACAGGTTTTGCAGTCAACATTTGATGGACAATCAAATACTGAGGATCATACCAAGTGTGGAACTTAATGGCAGTCCTCAGGTTCCAAGGCTTACACAGTTGCAGACCTTATCAGCAGAGATCAGAAATAGGCCTTGAAAGATGACATGAAACTTTTATATTTAGGAAGTAGCTAGTTCTGGAAGCCCTTTTTAATGAGATAAATCTTAGTAAATTGTTTTATTCCTCCACAAAATGTGCTTTAAGACATGATTCATCCAGTTCAGGTAACATCAGTGAAGTGATCCTGGAAGAGACAGCAGGGAGCCCTTGTTCCTCATCTTGGAGGTGGCAGCTTTGAGCCATTAGACTGAAACCTGAGAATCTGACAGCACAGGACAGCCCAACTGAAGTCAAGTACTAGGGAAAGTGCTTACAATTACAAAAATGTAATACAAAAAGGTATTACATTTATACAGAAAATAATCAGGCACAGAATGCTGTTGAACTGATAGATTACACCCTGCTACAATCCTACTCATCAGCTTGCTGTGCTCCAGTAAGGCATCTTACAGAAGTCCTTTCAACCAGCACGTCTGCAACTGCAAGAGTTGCATGGCCTCATTATGGTTAAATACTTATCACATCAGAAGTTCTTTACTTACCAATGCCTTTACTTGATCAATGCACAATAAAACTTTTATCACATCATTGGCTTCCCAGCACAACAGAACATAGTAGAGAGGAACAAGGACGGGAACCTGCTGGATTTTTACCAAGGAAAAAAAACAAACAGAAAACATCTATTTTTCTAATGAAAGCTGTAATTTTGTGCTTTGTTTTGGGAAGAGGTTGTTTACTTGCTTATCTCTGTCTTGCACAATCCTAATGATTGCTTACCTCAGTCTTACCACCCCTATTTACATATATTGCATATGACATTCTGGGAGTGAGCCCTTTGCTCTTTGCGTGGCCTTAGACAGATATTGAACATGTTGCAGCACAAATTAACAATGAAAAAAAATCAGAACAACTGCAGGCACTGAAAGATCTGACTGTAAGGTTTTCCCCTTTATTCAGTCAATTTGATTCATTTTTTAATTAATAACCTAACAGAGGGAAGGATATTTGAGGCTCTGAATTACTCCTGGAAAAAAACTTGGCCAGCTCAAACATACACATTTTTGTTTAAAAATAGGGTGTGGGATTTAAAAAAAAAACAAACCCAACAAAACATCAGGTGAAGGGATATATCTTTAAACTTTTAAGTAAATTGTTTGCTATTTGTCTTCCTATAATGCTAGTAAAAGTTAGTGGTTAGAATAAACTCAGTCAAGCTTGCGCTGTCCAGCTGGTTATGGTACAATTGTGTGTATGTGAAAAGTAGCAAGAGCTCTGTGGGATATTGTCATAGATAGCTCTACAAAATTAATAGCGTAAAATGTAATGCCAAGGAAGAGATGTCTTGGGCAATTTTGCTTGCAGAAGATTTTCTTACCCAGAAGAAGGTCTCAGATATCTCCAGCTGCAAAACCCAGTTCAAAGTCCACATTCCTGCAGAACTGTCAGGAGTGATTTTGTTCCCAAGTTTCCATTTCTGGGGGTGTTCTCTGAAGTGGTGGCATCAAAAAGATATATAGGCTGTTGCGCTGCCTTTGTATCTTTCCTGTTCAGGAACTAGAATAAATTTAGTTTCAGTATAAATAAAAAAAAAAATCAGTTGAGAGCAGTGGTATTTGTCAGCCATAATTTGATAAAAACTCTGTAGAGCCAACATAATTTAACAAAGATTTGAAATTAGAGCTTTTTGGGGTTTGTTGGTTTTGGTTTTGTTTTTTTTCAATAGGAAGCTGAAATTTCCACACTGACCTTTGCTGTTTTGGCCAAGAACTAAATGTGGTATCAATATGCTCTGAACACATGGCATCCAGGGCACATCTAGTAACCTTGCAACCCACAAAAATGTCTGGTTTGTTGAATGTCTGTTGAACTTCCTTGAACACTGCTTGGCGGCGAAGCAGCAGTATTAAGCAGATACGATTCTCAGCAATTTCCCCACCACTAGGTTCTCAACAGGTCAGGACACCATCTTGCTGAAACATAGTTTGTCACACAGTACAAGTTTCACTAAGCCATGGCAAACCCAGCATGTTTAGATGCAGTATTCAAACCTACAGGACTATTGTAAATTCCTGCACCAAGTGAGAAAAAAATAAAACATAACAAAACCCCCAAAACATAAGGGCATGTGGCTTAGTAGTCACAAATTACTAAATGTTTTTTTTCCACTGGATTTGTAATTTTATTTTCTATCTCCTTATTTCTATACAGCCCTCCCTTCCTCCAGAATAATTTGGTTCTCCTGATTCCCAATTTGAGTACCAAGTTCCTCGCTTTGGATCCTTGGATTGTACCTTCTTTCTACATATCATTCATTTGGGGGAATGGTCTTATGTCTGGCTTCTCTTTGATATATGGTTCATCTCTGTGCAGATTTCCTTGGAGACACAAGCAGCTCAGCACGTGAGAACACTTGGCGTTTGAAGTTTCAAACTTGCCTTTGGAGCCATCAGTTTTGAGTATTCTTTACCAGCAGCAGTATCATATGGGAATAAAAGAAGTGGGAAATCAATCCAATTATTTTCATCACAGCATAGCAGGGTGACAGCTCCTAGACACTTGCAAAAGAATATATGGCTAAAGCACTGGATTGCAATGCACAGCTAGCTCATGGATTCACTTTGATGTCAGACCAACAGAGTGCTCTTATCCCCAAACCACGAGTTTACAAAGTATTTCAAACTTTTCATTGAGACAACTAGAGTCAGGTTTAAAGGTTTTTGAGGCCTAGGAATAACTTTGTTTCAGAAAAACTTTGGACTAGGCATTGTGGAATATAATTCTTAATTGGCTCTCATACAGTTTCATTAGAGCTCTTAGAAAGATGTAAAGTGGAAGCTGTCCTGTTCAGGATCTTTTTCTTCTGAATTAGTAGTGATTTATCCCTTGTCTGTGTAACCTACCATGCATCCATACTTTTGCACAGTAAGAAGGATGGAATTCTCAATCTATTTCTTTTCACTTGTCAGCCTACCACAGAGACTATGTAGATGAATAGTTTATTCATTTTTGGGCTAGGTAACTCCCATTAACGATAAAATATTTGGCTGTCCTGTGTCTATTCTGTATATTAAAAGCAAGGTAAAAGTATCAACTGCTTGTGAGAGAGGAGAGAATTTATACAGTGGGTCACACTAGGAACAATGCCATAGTAGTAACACTGACAAGCAGTAATAGGAATAATACTGTGATTATTATTATTGCAGAGTCTCACACTTCATTGCTGCTAGAAATTAGACAGCATAAGCAGAGTGTATAATATTCTAAGTAAGTTCACGTAAGAGAATGAGACAGTTCTAAGCAGAGACGGCAAAAAATCCTCAAACAGCCTGCTTAACTAGAAGGAAGTTCTGTTTGAGATTCAGATAAAGTTCAAAATTCACACAGGTTCTCTCACTTGGGGTACTGACTATTAAGTATGTATGTACTGAGTTGCTCCTCCTCTTTTGAAAATTCTCAGACTCAGCTACATGTCACCTGAGGTAAAAGAGATCTGATCTTTAAAAACATGAGGTTCAGAATGAAAATATCAAGATGCTATTTTTACTGTTGCTAGTCAGCTGTTTTGCTTTATTTACATTGTGAAAGTTTGAATATAAGATCAAGGAGCTTCTGTCTTCACCTTCATAGAGATAGGCCATGTTGGACAGGGCTCTGAGCAGCCTGGTCTAGTGAAAGGTGTTTCTGCCCATGGCAGGGAGGATGGAACTAGATGATCCCCTCCAACAGAAGCCATTCTGTGAGTTTATGATATAAAGGAACTTACTTTACACATTTGTAATGTATGGGCTATCTGTCACTGAAGCAAAGTTTTTATCCACTAGACCACTTTTCACCCATCTCTTTGACTTTTGCAAAGAATACATTGCTTAGTGCAACTGGAAAACTAACCATAGTGTAAAATCTTGACACATTTACACCTTCGTATTTCAGAGCAGCTACAATCTTGTCCTAAATCAGAAGAATCAGGTAGCTAAAGAGACAGAGGATTTCACAGGATTTTTTTCTGCTCCAGCATATAAACATACAAATATAAATTACAGTGCTTCACAATAAAATCACAGTTTACACCTTGATATTTACTCAACAGAATCAAATAAAAAATATGCTGATGCTTACACAGGTGTGTGGTGCCCAAATACTCAGTGCTACATTACTCTGTGCAAGTATAGGTTAAATTGCTTAAATATTGCCATCAAAAAGTAATAAAACAAAAATAAATGTCTTTCATACAAAGTTCAAAGCACATAATCTAACTATTGGGCTAATGGAGTCTACAGACTAATGGGGAATTTTTGTCCATTCATCTTGGAGGAAGAGGAATCTTCTGGCTTTTTCCTTTGCTTTTCTTTCATCTGCTGTAAATGAAACATGACTGGAAGAGGGTTATTTTCTGCTCAGTCTGTTTCAAACATAGCCTTTTCTTGATGCTTAAGTGCTCATAAAACACCATACCTGAGTTCCAGCTCTTCACTCTAGCCACAATAGATGATGCAGAATGGTGTCTTTGCCGAACTCGAATGAGTTGTTCACATTTGACAACAGATTGGTCAAGTAAAGACTTCTCAAGGGTTTTCTTAATGTTGCAACAAAAATTTGTGAAGCAAAAGCCTCTACAGTCATGCAACAGCTGACATTCATATACAGTTGAAGTATCAGAAGCTGTAAACACATTATGCTTCTCAACTTAAGTATATTAAGAAACATATAATGAAGATTGAGCAGATAAGAATCTAGATAGGAATCCCTCACAGATTTAGTGATGCCAGGTGCAGTCTGTTCACACTGAAAATTCTTTAATATGCACAGCAAAGCTTGTGGAGCATAGCATAGCTACTGATAATAAGGAATAAATGAAGTCCCTACACTTTTTCAATATTTTTCTTACGTTTCAGAAGGATTTTGCTTTTCTCCTTCTTAATGTTAATGATTTCAGAAAATATTCAAAGTCATTAGCAGGGTCTTCAGGTCTTTCATTTGCATAGCTGATTCAGAAATACTTAATATGGAAAGCAACAGATCCTAACTGGGCAAGTGAAAGCACAGCCAATAATGAATAAAGTGGCCTGTAAGTGACCTCTGGTGGACAAGAAGAACAATGTTAAATTTGTTTGCTCTGTATTTCTCAGAAGGGTATTTTATCAATTGAACTAGCTTACATCCATTCAGCTGAATGTTGCCCAATATTATACCATAAAAAAAGACTTCTTCCACTTGAACCAAAAGGTATGTAATGAAAAAAATTGCAAGCTAATACAAGACTGGTCAAGTTTTGAATCATAAACTTTAATAGTCTTTGATACAAGAGGGATTCTTGACTGTTGCATGTATGCCATTAACACTGTACAATTAACAAAGTGAAGCTAGGGCAATATTTCAGGTAATATAAAACTCACAAGCAATGTCAAAGGGAACAGAGTGGTCCTTTAAGGGCATGTCAGTCATTCCAAAACCCACCAGCACTTCCCAGATCAAGTGAGGTGGTAGAATCTATACTTCCAGCACATGCAGGCTATTCATCCCAGGCACTATACTCAATTTTAAGAACTTATATAGCCATATATTACTATCAGAATGTCCCCCCAAGGACCTTCTCCTATTTTCAAGTAAATATTTTCAAAGATAACTGTAAGCCTGGGAATTCATTTTGATCTGGTGGCTTGAAGAGGCTTTCAGCAATGGGTTTTGGCACTCATGTTTGCAGAATGCACATACAGTTTGAAAGACCACAAACTTTACACAAATCCATGTAGAACCTCAAACTCCCTTTTGGTAATGAAACTTGCTTTCCCTTCCTACTGTTTCTTAATTTTCACCTGGAGCTAAAATTCCAATAGCTTCTCACATGGGTCTAACAATAGACACGGGAGATGGTTTGCTGTACAGAAATAGCACGCTGAAATTGTTCCCAAGGAAAACCAGTCTGTCTTGGCAACAGTTGTCCTGGCAACTAAGTCTCCTTGAAGAGGATGATAGCCACTGATCTGTGGAAACCGATCAGCGAGGCATTTTTTTCAGACACCAGAGGGGCTAGGGAATAGAGATGCAGAGCCCCCACCATTTGGCTTCCCCGCCTTGTCCTGCTGGGACAAGGAATTTCCACTAGCCAAAGAGGTTAACTGAAATTCTGCCTCTTCATCACAGATCCAGGATGTACTAATTACAAGGCATATGAATAGGCAGCATCCTTAGACACTATTTTATTTTATTTTATTTTATTTTATTTTATTTTATTTTATTTTATTTTTTTTTTTATTTTATTTTATTTTTAGCTAGTCATGTTGAGGACTGGCTTAACTGGAAAATAGCACTGGAAAAATCACATCGGAACATAAGTCAACACAGCTGTGACAGTACTAAGCAGAGCACAGATAAAAATGGCAGAGCACATTTCTGAGCACAGAAGACGGTATGAAAGCTTTGAAGAGCTGTATAGCTTTTGATATTGTACCTTACATGGAGAGTGACGCAGGTACTCATCAAGGCTAGCACTGCTCCAGGAAGGCTGGGCTGTGCTTGTAACAGCGCAGCACCAGCCCCGGGCCTAAACGAAGCCTAAGGCTCACAACAAGGTGTTCAAATGCTAGTCTTTTGCCTTGGACAGTGTTCCCTTGTTCAGCTCTCCCTGATTGCCTGTTATGACTTGATAGCTCTTTCTGCTAGAGTGGCCTTACTACAAGTTAATATCACTTTGGGACAAAGCATATGCTGTTTTAATTGCTGCTCCCTATATGACATTTGCCTAGACTAAAATGAATAGAAACATAAAAGTAAAAATGCCTCCTTCTCAGCACCATTTGAACACACACACACCAGGTTTAAGAGCACAACACGTGAAGCCTCACTTCCCAGACAAAGCATGCTATTCCCTTTTTCCCTTACACTCCCACCTCTGAGAGGCTTAAGCACAGTTTGCCTCAACACCTCCTGGAAATGTTTTAAGTCTTCCACAAGGTGAGCTTCACCTGGTCACAGCCATGAGGCTGTCATGTCAGGACAGCAGCTGCAGGGACAGAAACTCTCCTTCACAAGGAGAAAAAAAAGCCCTTCAGCTGCTGAGCTGTTCTTGCTGCCTGGGCAAAGCCATGAAACAGAAAAAGTAATTTAATTTCCATGGTCTTCCTGTCCCTGATCTGTCTCTCTCAAAGAACGTGTGTGACTGGGGAGTCTGGGTGACTGAATAATGAGCAAGGTGTTGAGTGGAGAGCAGAAATTTAAGCTAACCAATTTGAAATGGATCAGTTAGAAAAAAGAATAGAAGTACGTGAGTCCAGCCCAGCCCAAAAGGGTCAGGGTGAGGGTGAGCAGGGCTGCACCAGGACATGTAGGTCCAGAAACAGCAGCATTTTCAGCAGTTTCTCAGGAACTGATCTGGAAACAAACATTACTGGTTTAGAAAACATGACTTTGCAATAAAATTATTTCCTTCTTATTATTCCTCATGGTTCATTATATTTTTTAAACCTGAATGATATCAATCTGTGCATACCATTATTTCAGTCATAAATATTTGGACACATGCATTGTTATAGGAGAAATGCAAAAGAGTTTATTAGATAATAGCACAACCATTGCATGAATTCATATTTGCACAAGTAGCAGAGAAATGTTTTCATAACTTGACACTTCTTCTTCCATTATCTGTGTGGTAAACTCAAACACTTCTTCCATTATCTGTGTGGTAAACTCAAACACAGTAAATGTTTTGGGAGGCTACTAGGCAGATGGACTCCCTGAAACTTTCAAGGAAAGGAAAAAAAACCCAAGTAATTGATAATACATCCTGAAAATTGCATAATAAATATTTTGAGATACATAAAATCCCATTTCTAAACTAAACAAGTAAACAACTTGAAAAATTGGCTCAGACATAAAAATTACGAACCGACTACAAATCTACTGCAAACATATTAAAGGCCTATATTTGTTCAAATACATTATTCATAAGAAATAATCTTAACTGTAGCAATATAAATTGCATAAACTTAAGCAAATACTTGTAACCAAAAGCCGATTTAAAGAATTAATGAGCAATCTCTAAATAAAATTCTATTACTAAATAAATTTGTCCCTGATGTGCAAAACCATATGCTTCCTTTAATATATATTCCAATATTTCTATTAACAGCGGAGCCCTGTAATAACGGCTAGAAACAAACAGTTTAGCTCTAATCAAGCTTTTGCTCAACAGAACTACAGTGAGGCAAGGGACGAGGAACCATTGTTTCTGAAATGTTCTTAAAGGATTTAAGGTTCACACCAGCAGCACAAGCCAACTGCATGTTTATGCTAAACAGCTACATTTCTTCTCTAGGATCAATATTTTCTGAATTTTAATAAACAAATGAAGAGTAGGGGGAATGCATCCTTTTCACCTCTACTAAATCACTTCCATTGTCCATTGCTGCACTCCTTTGGACAAGAGATTTAGCAATGAACATCTCAGGCTAAGAGATTCCGCAATATAATGTGGTATATCTGCACAGTTTGAATTGATTTACCACACTGGCAGCATTATCATGCTTTTTAGAAGCCATAAGCAATTGGGAAATTCAGATTACATATACCTTTTAGACAGCTGTCACAAAAACCTTTTCTACGTGCTCTGATAGAATTACATCATCTTCTGTAAAATTAATAAACTTTCAACAGAAAACAATTAGGCATTATTACCAGTTAGATGCGTGTGCGAGCAATAAATACAACCTTAAAAAAAAATTTTATGTAGGTTGTTTTCTTTTAATACCTTCTTTCCTTCAGCTACAAAACTTCTCCTTCACTTCTCTGCTGGCAAATATCTCCAATACAGGCACAGAAAAGCATGCCCACACTCGTAGGTGCCTGAGTGACTATGTTTGTCTCTCAGTCCACAGCTTCTCTGAACTCAGTGCTCACTATGGAAAAGCATGAAGAGTGGGTTTGATTTGTGCTGACTGCACTAACTCTCCTCTTCTGCACTAACTCTTAACTAAACATGTTGTCGTGGTTTAAGCCCATCCACGCGGTCACTCTCTCACTCCCCCCGCCCCGCCCCAAGCTCCCAGAGGGCTGAAAAGGGGAATCGAA